>JAODKM010024400.1:0-20560 GCA_026780845.1 Petrocephalus sullivani
TGCCCAGCACCCGGGGCGCCGGCGGGCTGTGGGGGGCTGGGTGGGTGGGGGGGGGGGGGCGTGGGGGGACGGGGGGGCGTTTTCGGCATGTCTTTTGAGAAAAACCTAGACCGTCGTTGAACATTCCTGTCATTTGGCGCACTTTGGATACGCACCAATCATTTTCCCGTACTACATGATAAGCATCAGGTCTGGATAAAACGCCCAAACTACATTTCTCTGCAATGGGAAAACCTTAGTTCAGTAATAGTCGAAAAATTACAAATCAGCATGAAATGATACCTAAAGTAAAGAACCAAGAAGCAAAGTAAATATTAGTAGCAGGTATTTCTTAAAGTAAAGATTAAATTAAACATACACTTCTTAAAAATGTCCTTCCTTTAAAGTGCATGCTTAGCTACTCTATAGTCTATTCGCACGATTAAAAATACATATTCTAACAGAAACTGACCCAAGACGGAAACAGTTGATAAGATCTGGTGTCTATTGGTATTTTCGAAACAACGAAAAGAACAGCTCCGGAAAAATAATTTACCACAAGTGTGCTAGGACTCCCTATGCCGGCTGAGGACTGAGCTGTAAGCCGGTGTTTGGCCTGCTTCTGGGGTGGGATCTTCCCATCTCGTCTGTGTCATTGGGTGATATTTCATTCTGTTGACATGGTTTTGTCACTAACGCCTCTGACACCTCGTTACCCCTGCAGCCCCCCGCCCCTCCCTCCCGCCCCAACTCTTGGCCACCGCTGTCAAAACCCCGCCTATGGAGTCCCGCAATTGGCCCTGGAAGCGTAAAATGAGCAATCAGAGGCTCGCTTCATTAGTGCGGAGCCCGGGACGCTAGGCGCAGGTGAGATGCTCCCAGTTCGCCGGCAACAGGGGCGAGATCTGAGAGTTTCTTCTGCTATGGCTGAAGATCTAGTCTGACTGCACTTTTATTTTCCGAGAGCGAAAGGAGCGACGAAAGTGTGTCTTCAGAAAGTAAATTAAGTCGCACAGATTCATACTGCCGCGGGGCTATGTGGAGGGGTTCGCTAATGGATGTTTGCTGATCGGACACTCAAACTCAACGCCACAGTTTCATTTTCAATTCTACATTTTCTGCTTGCTTCTTTCAAGTGGATATCTACTGGAAGGGGGAGGCGACCTTGCAGTCTGTAGTAATTTTATACAGACTTTGGATGTACCGATGAGAGATCCAGTTTTCACGGGGACTTCCATGGCTTACCAACCTTTCCAAGCTCATCGGCCGGTGGATTTTTCCGTGTCAGCCTTCCTGTCGGCCGCTCAGCCGTCCTTCTTCCCAGCGCTGACGCTGTCCCCGGGCTCCCTGGGCAAGCCGATAGCGGAACAAGCCTTTTCTGCAGCCGCGGAAGCCGGGCTTCGAGTGCTGGATCATCACCACCAGGCGGCTCATCTCCGCAGCCTTAAAGGCTTCGAGTCGGCGGAGGAGGAAGCTGAGGACGACCCAAAAGTAACTCTAGAGGCTAAGGAGCTTTGGGACCAGTTTCACAAAATAGGGACCGAAATGGTGATTACCAAGTCTGGAAGGTGGGAGAATAATGGTACTTTTTTGCGTAATTCATTTAGGTGTGAGTCTAACAGTATGGTTTGTAGGAAGCTATGGGTTTAGGAAATGTCTGTGTTCTGTTAATTAACGTAAAGTAGGAGTGGATTGGTGAAACCCGCATTTATCCTCTGGAAAGTTATTTATAGCGACCTGGGAAGGTCTGAAATTCGGTGGATTTCCTTTGATCTCCCAAGCAATGTCTCATAGTAGTGTCTGCAATTCATTCTGACTCTTTATACTGCACAAAAGAGAACGGGAGTAGGATAGCAGCCATTTGCTAAATTACTAAATCACTATTTACTAAACGAAAATAAATTGGAAATTTATACGTTGACCCTTAATAGCGTACACTAAACGCCCCTTTCGTTATGGGCAGAAGGGCGAGAGTAGGAACAATTAATGTAAATATGATCGTCTCTTAAAAGCCATTCTGCGGGTGATGTGCTGCGTTTCTCACCGCGTTTAGCGATTCTGACCGGCTTTGCTCTCCGTTTCAGGAGGATCTTCCCTCCCTTTAAGGTCCGCATAAATGGTCTCGATAAGAAAGCCAAGTACATCTTACTGATGGATATAGTCGCTGCGGACGACTGTCGCTACAAGTTCCACAATTCCCGTTGGATGGTAGCCGGCAAGGCCGACCCTGAGATGCCCAAGAGGATGTACATTCACCCGGATGGCCCGGCCTCCGGCGAGCAGTGGATGGCCAAGCCCGTCACCTTCCATAAGTTCAAGCTCACCAATAATATTTCTGACAAACATGGGTTTGTAAGTAGTCCTTTAATATAACTGTTATACAGGGCCACTGCATTTTGTTTAACAGATTTATTTATTATTATTGGTAAGGGCTATATATAGTTTATATAAGCTACCAAGACACTTATAATGTTTCCCAGGGTCGGTGAATTAATCAGACAAGCTTAAACAAACGAATTAGTCACTAGTGCTGTGTGATTCACAGTTAGAAGGAACCAACAAGGCACTTTAGTAACTAGTTCATGCTGGATTTTAATGCCACTGTGTAAGACACTAGTGCAGCTAGGTGTTTTATTTAGGCCTGTTTAGTTTTGGTAGATATAGTAAATATTTACACCTCAGGCCAATACCTGTCATAGAAGGTATAATTTGGGCCTAGTGGTATTGAATGTTCTACACTTTACAGTACCTGACCTTTGCGCAAAAGTGGTGCCAGTTCAGAGACAGAGGATGGCGGGTATTTTCATTGATAATTCGGAATAGAATTAAATGAATGGCTGACAGGGGGATGTATCGGCTGTTGGGTTTATAAATAGTAAGTTTGCTTTTGCTTTTCATTTTCAAAATTCGAAAATGAGTTAACAGCGGTGGCTGCAATATTTTTATTTTACATAAAATGGATAGGCTATAGGCTAAAATTTAGCAAGCGGCCTGCTGCAGGGCACTGTTGCAGGGCACTGTTCTGGACATGTTCACTGTGCTAGACAAAACTGAAAATGTGCTAGAAAAAAGTGATATCACCATATACACAGAAAAGTCAACGGTATGCATGCAAAGCTTCACAGTTTGTTGTTTACAATGACTATCAAATTAAACTGCACCCAAAGAGCGAAAGACAAATAAGTGTGACATTATAGCAACAGATATGATCCTGTTTGCCGCTGACGATAGGAGATATTCCTCTGGACGTTTTGCAGACCATCTTGAACTCCATGCATAAATACCAACCGCGCTTTCACATCGTGAGAGCGAACGACATCCTGAAGCTGCCCTATTGCACTTTCCGAACTTACGTCTTCCCGGAGACGGAGTTCATCGCCGTCACCGCCTACCAGAACGACAAGGTACCTGCCAACTCAGTTAGGCCTATCGCTGTAATACATGTATAGTCTGGTATGTATACTCTTTTTAGCTAATATTCTCCCTACATCAGTGGACTACATTGGGTCATCAGTGTGCAGATACTTGGCCAATACGGCGGAGGTTTAATTAATTAATATACATGTGATGCTAAGTGTGTTTTTGCAAGAAATATGATGATAAATGCCTATTAATAAAATTATTATTATTATTATTATTATTATTATTATTGCTGTGTTGATATCTGAATTTATTCGATCGGTGTCTCCTCCTTTGACTCTGGCAATGATCGTGGTACTTTGGGCTTCATGCGTGTCCGTAATAGCGGGGGAGGGGGGGCGGGTCGATGCCGAATCAAGCCGTGTCTCTGTTCTTCGGACAGGGTGGATATGATTTTTCTGTAGAATTACTAACGGCATTATATATCGGTATCACAAAACGTATCGAGCATCGGCCGCTTTCAGAGTAGCATGTATTAGTTTTGGAACCTAACGCATGCTACTTTGGATTAAATTGTGAATATGATTATACCGTACATTATGCAGGCTCTATTTCCACATGACCTTGTAGCTTACAACATTTAATTCGTTCCTTTGAGTATTTCATTTTAACAATTAGCTATCCAGATTTCGATTTGATGGATTGACCTAATTAAGTTCCTAAAGTTAATAATCAAAAAGCGCACCAGAATAACCCATGGCATCATGTGTCTTCATTATTTTCCTGCCATTTTAAAATGAAGGCATATTATAAATTATTACTGCGAAACCTCTCGATTACATTTAGTGGTTTTACTATAGAATGCAGTGCAATAAACATAGGCCTGTTATCTGCAAAACACGCAGTACTGAATTTGAAAGTCATTTGAATTTTTAGTCATTTGCGATTTATCATCAAGTCTACATTTGGGAATATACCAAAATCAAGTCGGGGTGAAGTGTTTAAAAACGTGCCTATAACTATTTTCAAGATGCTATTGATATATGCAAGTACCGATGGTGCTGTTTTGCCGCACAGGAAACCCGCTGCTAAGTTATTTCTCAGCAATCAGATAATAAGCCTCGATCCACACAGTAATGACTTGACAGACGGTTTTTAGCCGTAACATGACCCGACCTTCCTCTCTTTCCAGATCACTCAGCTGAAAATTGATAACAACCCTTTCGCTAAAGGCTTCAGAGACACGGGGAACGGGAGAAGGGAAAAGAGGTACAGTGATTGCTGCCATACTCCCCTAATAATTACACTGTTAGTATCGTTCTGCCGCGCGTTTTGCCTGAAGCCTGGTATATTCTTGTTTATATAGACCGAAATTATTAAATGTTAAATATTAAATATTGTATTAAATGTTCTGCGCATATAGGCTTTAATTAATTCCCGTGTTCTTGCGTGTTCTTGTGATTCATCTGGACCCACTCTAGAAAGCAGGTGACTCTGGCGCCCCTGCGATCGTTCGCGGATCCGGACGGCGGGGAGTCGGACGCTTCCTCCTGCGACCCAGGGGCCGGTGGGGACTCGCCGCCCAGGCCTGGGACGACTCGCTTCCAGAGAGGTATCGGCTTGACAAGAGACGCGCTATAATCAGTCCTAAACCGCGATAACTGGCGTGTGTTAATTAGCTCTGCTTTGGTGGGTCAGTTAAACCGGGTGATTATAACGTCGTTGTATATGTAGTATGTATGTATGTATGTATAGTATAGTACGCTATGTTGAAGGCACAATTCATAGTGTCTAAAGTTTCTAAGTTCCTAAGTAGAATTTCACATTGAAAATTTATTTTATTTTATTTACTTTTCCTTCACTCAGAATAGAAGCAAATAAAATGTGTTTCTCTCAGGGGGCGGTTGGGGGACAGGTCCGTAAGATTTAAATTTTAGGTCAGGGCGTTTTAATGTCGTGAATATCGCTGTAACCCGGTGCTTTGCGCCCCCCAGCGGTCTTCGGGCTCATGGCGCATTCTCTGCTGGCGGTGCACAAGCGTTACTTTTGAAAGGAAAAAAATCTGCATAGTGCGCCTCTGTTAAAGATGTTGTCAGTATGCGGCTAAAGTGGTTAACAAGGAGTCTTGTTGATCCTCTGTGGGTTTTGACGGAAAGTAAAGGGTGGGATATTTAACACTCCACTGTTTGTGTCTTGTAGTAATTACCCTGGGTCTTATACAGGCTCCAGAGATTGTTTAACTGATAAAATACTGAAGAGGTGCCTATGTAATGTACTCTCAGCTGTTTCTGATTGCATTTGCTGAAGCCCTTGGTCAACGTTCCTTTAATGACTAAATCTCTTTATTGGGCATGTGACAGATGCGAGGACCCACACAGACAGTGACCAGGAACCAGACCACTTGGACAATCCCTCTGTCAAACCAAGCAGCCCCAGGGCCTGGAGCCCGCCCACCGGGCCACGGTCTGAAGATGGTACCAGCCCCTGTAAGAAGGGAGACCCAGGAAACCCCAGTGACCCCGTGCAGCAGAAAGACCAGTTGGGTAGCCGGTGCAGGAACAGGGTGGACCACGGGACCCAGGGGAGTACCGAGGGTGGCGCCCGGCCAGTGCTGCTTCAGACAGACAGCCACTCCCACCTGAGCCCCGCCCACCTGCAGGCCCTGGCCCTCTCCAGTCTGCCCGGCCATTCACTGTACAGCCCCCAGCCCCTGTTCCTGCCTCCAGGGCAGTTGGCCATGATGCCCAGTGGCTTGTCCGCCATGGGCATGGGGCAGCTGCTGGCATCGGTTTCTGGGGTGACGGGCCTGGGGGGCGGTGTGCTGTCGGCTGGGTCCTGCGGATTTCCGTGGCAGTTCTCACAGGTATTGCATGCCATTACCACAATCATATTGTGCAGTGTGTCTGTCAGTATCCATCAGACTGAATCCATGGTGTTCAAGCCCCCATCTTGGCCTTCCTGGCTTTCATCTCAAGCCCCTCCTACCTGTGATAATTATAGGGTTGTGGCTTAATCACACACATGGCCAGTATATGTGGCCTACAGTAGGGATTAAATGCATTTAAATGCAGCTGTGCATCGTGTGACTGAGCGGTCATGGGGAAGTGAGCCGAGAGATGGTGGTTCTCAGTCGTTCCGTCTCTCATACATAGAGATGGAGGGTTCAGGTGGATGGCCACTGTGGGAAAGCCCGGTTTGGATGTCATTTTTCATCTCGCTGGAGGATGTCAGGGTGACCAGTGGTGCCTTTTCTGCTTTGCAGGGTATCCCGCTGCCGGCCTTGGGAACGCTGTTCTCCCACCCCTACGCGTACATGGCGAGCCCCCTCTCACATAGCCCGCTGCTGGGTGCCTCCAGGTCCTGTCTGCACTACAGCCCCTACCCAGTTCCCAGTGCCCTGTGCCAGGGCACCGGTGCACTCGCCCTGTCTGTTCCAGCCAGTCGGGACACAAGCCCTGAGGCCAAGCCCACGCCAGAGCACCGCACGGTGACCAACAGGGGCAAAACCTTATTAAAAGACCCCATTAATGAGCTGCAGAGCATCCAAAGGCTCGTAAGCGGCCTGGAGAAGCAGAGGAGCACTTCCCCAAAGTGACTGGGGCGCCTCCCGCAGGCCATGTCAGGAACATCCAGTTCACTAGGATGCAGTTCAGCACTGGGTTGGACATCCACACCTCACCGGACTGAATGTCAGACAGGAAGTTCCCAAACAGATGCTGAAGAGGTGGATGCCTTAGTGACATAAGCTGGTTCCTGCGCCCGCTTTGCAGTGAGGTACATGGGAGATCTGAGGTGGGCAGTTTTCTGCCCAGACGTTGAGCATGGCGGCAAAATGAAACTGCATGGTCTCACCTCCATACCCAGGAGCACCAGGGGCGTCGAGAAATATGGATTGACAAGAAGGTACTTAGGCTGTGGGAGGAACAACTGGCTTCACAGCTTCACTGTCACGGATGCCTGAATTTGACTTATCTAATTAAATAGAATCAGTTATATAAATAAGCCACATGCAGACTGGTATTAATTTATTTAAAGGTGTACTTTGGCGTGTACATAATGTTTTTGATTTGCTGTGACCTCGCACTGCAACAACGGGGTGAGCTCAGGTATTTAACTATTATCCCATCGCTGAAGACAAAAAAAGGGAAATGCTTCTTATCGGCCACCTTTATGCTGGTTACAGCAGCACTACTGCTTTGCTCTCGCTTACACTGACGCACACTTAATAAAAAGCAAATTACTCATTGTTAGTTACACTTGTTATATGTTTCACTTTTTATTATTTCATTAGAATATGTTTGCATTGGGTTTTTTCTTTACTTTTTACTTTTGCCCTTTTACTTTTATACTGGTGACAACAGTACAAAAAGGTAGTGAACCATTTATTTTGTTAAAGTTGCAGAGTTGTATTGTGCCGTTATTATTATTTTAATTGTGCTCACTTTATCTGTTTATTTTTATATACAGCATTATCTGCATATAAAACCTACAGCCAGGAGATTTCTCAGCCATAAAATACAAGTATCCTTGGACATAATCAGACGCAAATGTTATATTAATGTGATATTTTGTTGAAAATAGTCCACTGGCGCCCCGTCCGCGGTGTCCCCTGCTTCCTGTGATGTGCTAACGGTTCACGGGACGCTGTGTTGGCTGAGCAGTTGGAAGATGGATGGATGGATGTATATTTTGGACGAGTAAAAACGCTGTATTTGGAATTACAGCGCCCCCTGCCAGCAGTAAATGTGTGACATGCGCGACTAATACAGTATGTATTAGTATCGTTTGTCGATTTCGAAAGACCGGGGGGATTTTTCAACCGAATAAACGAGAGAAGCGGTCACTCTGAACAAAGTTTTCATTTATTAAAGTCCGGCCCGGCTTCACGGGGTGGGGGCAGGGTGGGCCTGGCCCAGGGTTGGCCCGAGCCTTCATGGGGCCCTAAGCAGAATTTGATTTGCCCCCTCCCCCCCCCACCTAAATCAAGATATCTTGACATTTCAAGCACTCATGGGGGGGCCCCAAGCAGCCGCTTAGTTCGCTTATGCCTTGGGCCGGCTCTGGCCTGGCCCACCCAATAACAAGGCTGGCCCAACCAGCGTCAATATAGTTCTTTTATATGTAATTGCAGCGAGCTGGAGCCGGGCCTGATTAAAGTGAAGGTAAATATCATTGGGATGACTTGCAACCCTGCGTACAGACATAGACATGTCCTGCGAAGGTTCAGAAGCTGAAAAAACTAGCCTGCGTCATGGTATCAATTCAGGTTACGAGTGTTAATTACTTACAGCGGCCACAGATTTTTCACCCGTCCCGAGAGAGGAATGGAAAATGTGCAGATTGTGGGGAGAGTTCTAAAGGACGGCGTTCGGGCGTCCGGCCGCCCAGACAGCCCCTTGTCCGCGAAGCGTCGCCTGTCGCCTGCCCGCATACCGGCTCACAAAGACCTGGGCAGACAGCGGGAGCAGTGGCTTCCAATTAGAGGGGGCTGCACCCGGTTTTCCCGTAGCTGATCACTGAAGCCCTCTCTATTGTTGCACTCTGTCATACCCGATTAAGGAGGCGAGCTGCTGGACAGAGAAAAGGGCTGTCGGACCCGATTAAGCCCTAGCTTTGACGGGACGCGGCTTCTGCACTCACGTTTAATTAACTGGACAGGATGGACACTTTTTGCTTACCTACCAAACAATTGCGTGTATTCTGTTAAGTTATATCGGGTAGAGAAGAATTAATAAGTTTGAAATCATTCGGTGCCTGATTTGACTTAATTGCTAAAGCGTAAAAGAGGGATGAATCAGAATACATGACAGTTTGACTCCTAAAGCAACGCAAATAATGAATTCAAGCAGGAAGTGTTTTCTGATTAAACAATTCATTTTGTCCAGCTATCTATCTTCAAAATACTTATTCTCGGCAAGGGGCGGTATTGGTGATTATAAAACATAAAAACCAATATCTACTGATTCTCAGACAAGCCAAATATATGTATTAATATAGAACATCAGACAGTGTCCTTATGCCTGAGCCCGGCTTAGGGTTAGCCCAGGTTAGGGCGATGAACCAGGTCAGAGCAACCTGTTTAACCAGGAACACTGGTATAAAGAACGAATTTCATACGGATTATTTTGAGGTGAACCACCGATGGCCAAATTCGCATGTTTTCTGACTTGCAAGAATAAATTATTTATTCCTTTTTATTTCATACAGTCGTATCGTTACGTAATTTCAGTGCCTGAAAGTTTTGATTGTGACATTTTCCTGATTGTCTGGTGAGTGAAAAAATTAAGCGGGTTATCAATTCAAATGATGTGTGATAGCACAAAAATTACTTAAATCATCCATACATCCATTTTCTGCACCCGCTTGTCATATTCGGGGTCGCGGGGGGTCCGGAGCCTACCTCGGAAGCTATTCAGGAGCAAATTACTTATGCCAAAGAATAAATCATTTATTATTAATAATGTCGTTATTTTCATGCACTGCAGCGTGATTGCGGCGCTATGAGTCTATTTAACGCCAGGGGTCGCACTAACTTCCTTAATCGTCCAGACTCTGTGATTGTTTCTGCTTTATTATACGGAAGAATAAAAGTTTCTTCTACGCCCTCATAACAAACACAATAGTATATTTAGATGTCACTCACGGACACGGACCTCGGTCTTATTTAGGCGCTCTCGTCCAGACTGAATTTTTGTTCAGTCTGGATGTTTCGTGTGTATTCCATCGACGTTTTGAATGACGTATGATTTATTAGGCTACTTCAGCTATATTTTTCAAAGCCCCACATTGGATGGATTTGCTAGATTTACTACTTCAGATTTTCGCACGCACCGCAGATTGTCCAAATTAAATATAATATTGGTCTAAAACAAATATAAACGCCCATGTAACCTCAGGAGAGAAACTATCCCAACCCATTCGCCCATCGAACATTTACCATCCTTTATTATTTATATTTTTTTGGAGGGGGCGGAGGCTTACGTTAAATTAATTTCGATCTTCTATTTCATATACAAATTGCTCAAAGGCGGTGTGTCTGCTGTGGGCGTAATTTGAGCGCGTGTAAGACGATGTTTTGTATGGTGTCGTGGTGCTTCACGTTTCTATTTTCGTATCACATTTTATATCACATTGCATACATGTAACTCATCTTAAATAATCGAGTGATATTTATTTCAAGTTAAGAATTTTTCTTGGGTTTTCCAGCCACGCTTGAACCTTCCCTAAACATGGCAGATCGCACATCATAAAACATACAGCTGGCATACATAATAGCAATGAAAAGCCAAAGAATAATAAATTAAATAGATTAATAACATGAACAGTCGGATTCTTCAGCGGTGAAAACGTATATCCATCCATTCTGCTGTTAAACAGGGGGCGGTACTGGGGTGCCCCCGTGTAGAGAGGCGATTAGTATGATTTTCACACGATAAACATCCGCGTCGTACTGCGCAGAAATGGACGTATGAGGCTGAATCCAGCATCGACGATCCGACGCTGGGAGGAGGGAGCAGAAAGTCAGCTTCATCTCTCTAATATTTTGGCACTCGCAGAAAACAATAAACGTCGAGTGTCCCGTTATGGTATAGCTGTGCTGCGCTGAATGCTGTCGGGACTCGCCACTGGTGGCCTGACGAGGGTGCCCATTGGAGTACGGTGACACCGACAAGAAGATAAATAACTTTATGCACGTTAAATGCCTCCCACTTTTCCAGTATCGCCGCGACTTTCACTGCGCGCCCGTTTGGCGTGGGAAGCGAACGGACGTTTGGCCTGAGAATGAAGGCACCGCACACACGCGCTTTATGAGGTAAAACTGCATCTCATTCGGATGCCTCCGGCCTCCAAAGCCCATGTACATCGTCACCCGTACACTCCTTTGGCGTTTTAATAATCTCTGTGGATTAGGCCAGTATCTGCCATATTTTTTATATTATGAGATGAGTTTCAAAAATTCCTTTTTAGTAACTATACATAATCTAGTGTGCGGATCTGACCAAACTCCGGGTGTGTTCGTTGCAGTGAAGAGATTAAATTGAAGAAAAAAAAACAACTACCATAATACTTTCTTTGCAGATTGACGCATTTTATAGTATATTTTTAACGGAAGCAAAGTAAGGTTAGGGCGTGATACGTGTGTGCGTTAATCTAGCGGTTACAGAGTAATTAGGTATTAATTTGAGATAAATCTGCCACATTTATATTAAATGCAGCAGTACGATTCGATTGAACTACTGGACTAAGAAAACGATATTAATAATTACCACCAATTATTAACACCGATGTTTTATTTGTATTGCCCTCCTAATTATGTAAAAAAAATCTCAGTGGTTTACTGTGTATGTTTGTAATTTTGAGTTATTCTTTATCACGTTGTGCAGATTTTCTTAACCTTTTATTAGACATCAATAAAATAACACCAAGGCCATTTTACACATTATTTTTAAAAGAGCGTCCAGTTGCAGTTATGAGCACACAGTTAAAACAAACGCATTAGACGCGATGCTTTGTATCCAAAAGCAGTTATACAGCATTAGCTGCACTTACATTAGTAATACAAATATAATTACGTATTACCGGTAGTTTTGATAAATATATTGCAATGTTACTGTACTATCTATTATAAAGAGATCAAATTTAACACTGCAGAAGTTGTGGTACCCTACGTTTTATTTAAATGTTTGCGGAATAAATATATGAATTACATTTGATTTCCGTCACTAACATAAACATTTCTGTACCCGATTATGGCTGATTTTAGTGCTTTACGCTCGTAGGCAGAATAGTTACCGATTGGGATGGCGCACATCGCCACTCAGAAACGAGCGCCGATCTCGGCCGATCCCGACGAGTCAGTCAAGGCGACGTATTTGGACAAGACCTGTGCAGGCGTCAATCGAAATAACACTTAATTGATCCCTACACTGCATTAATATGCATTAATGTACAGTAGTGATGAAACATTCAGCAACAGCCTTCTGGGAACTGTGATAACATTAGGGGACTATAAGCCTACTATCAGTCTTTAGAATTAGCTAGTATACATATAAAAATATTTTTGAAATTACGAATGTACTTGAATATGTCTCATATTTTTGAGGTAATAAAAGTTAGTATCCGTACGATTCCATAAACAAATTATGTTATGTTAGGACAATGAAGTGTATAATATATGTGGCTATAGACAGGGTTTTAAAAACATCTAGGATAAATAAATCTCGAAAATTTCAGAAATTAAACTGTGAAGTACCGATGCGTGTGGGACGTATCGAGGGCGGTGTTCGGCTCAGTGCCGGTGATCTGATGGTTACTGGTTCAAATCCCAAGACTGACAGAGTGCTGTCGCTGTTGGGTCTTAACCCCAGTTGCTACAGGACACCGGCTTGACCCTAAAGTCTCTGATCCTTGTATGTCGCATTGGACAAATGCCTCTGAATTAATGCAACGCTCGAAAAATGCAATCTAAACTAAATATAGGCCTATCCACAGAGACATTTTTCCCCAGTAATTTTTGCTTCAAATGTTAATCCACATACGTGTTTGTATCTTGACTTAAACAATTACCCATGTTTTTGGTATTATTTAGGGCAATTCAAATAGACAACTGATGGTGTATTCACGCGGATAAATTATATTAATATGTAGCACTTTAAAACTTTATGCCACATGAATGCACTTTCCGATAAGCGGAGGCGGTCGCTGAATTCCTGCTGCGGCCGGTTTCGGTATCGGTGCTCGGGCCGCCTTTGATCTCTTGCTGGGGAGGGTAGATTGACCGCGCGGGTCTCTGATTCATTCGTTCTTATTCGCATCCAGGCGTATACGACACACTTCAGCGAACATTACCAGCGTACCGTGGCCTGAATTTGGAACCCTCCGGACAGTCGATCACGGATAGATCGTTCTGCAGGGTCGCCGTAGAGGCGGGGGAGGGGGGGGTGGATTATTTCAAAGGCCCCTGACTGACAGAGGCCTAAAATAACTGAGCATCATTGAATTGGTATGGGTTGGGTGCCCAATATGATATGCTTACATGTGGCCCAAAGTCTCTAGCGACACCCCTGTTGCGCTATATGTATTTAGGCTTGAGGGAGTTTTGAAAAATCTCTTGTTCTTGCTTTTAAGGGCTCAAAGACAGTACGCATAGTGCAAATAGTGCAAACAAGCAACATGTTTATGGTTATAAAAAGCCCTCCATATCTTTGGGCCAGGTACTTACCGTGAATCCGGTCATTTTTATTCGTGCGCTGTTGGTCAAATGGTGCATACCTTTGAATAAAATATGTTGGCTTAAAAATGAAACAAGTGAGCATTTAGCCTGGATTTTTTATATTGGAAATACTAAGCACCGTATATTTACCCATGCAAAATCACCAAATATTTAAATATGATAACGCCAAAAAAAATTAGGCTGGCACACGTTTTCACTGCCTTGTTTATAATTACATTTACACTGCGTTAATCGCTATGGCACATAGGTTGTTGTTATTATTATTATTATTATTATTATTATTATTATTATTACACCACACAACAGGCTGCCCCGGTGTTTCAAGATCTGTCCCGGTGTGTCAAGATTCGGGTATGCGCAGGTGGCCTACTGAGCCAGGTTACTTGGAAAATATTCGATTGTATTGTTGGGTGAAATGTATGTGAATGTCTCTGGACATATATAAGCTGTAAATGTCTATGTACAGTTTAAATAGGATCAAATGAAGTAAACGCGCTTCGCCGTGTCTACATTTCTCCCTAAGGGTGCCCCATTGATCACGTGGCGGGCGTATAAGCGTGTGGTCCTCGGTTCATTAATCGCATCGCCCACGCAGCGAACATGAAAAGCTCTCGGCTGGTAATGTGACCGAGGCCGAGCCCCGGCGGCAGCCGGAGTGACGCGTGCGTAAACACGGGATCCGGTCCGGAGCGCGTCGTGCAAGCAGCTCAAGTGGAGGCGTTTGTGCCGGGAAAGCTGATTAGACTCTGAAATATTCGTGAAATTTAAATGCGGTCTTATCTAAATAATAATCCTCTCTCTCTCACGTATACACACACACACACATACACACAGTGAGAGCTAAACGTATCTTATCCACAGAGCCATGTAACCTGCAGGAGGGCTTTACTGTTTTTGTGTATATCACCCATCAGATTCCCTTTCTTTTTATGCAGTATTCGCAGTGTCTCGCAGGTCTAAGTGTAATGAGAATATTCACTTTGGTATCAAGCCCCTAAGCCAGCTCCTAAGTATGGGCCATGCGTCACTGCCACAGAAAACACCTCGAAATGGGCTGGGATTAATCCCAAACCCACGATCCTAATCCACGTCTGCGGGCTGGGGGCTTCCATCACGGCCGAGGTGTAAATATTTAATCCAAGCTCATTCTGAACGAGGAGAAGGGCTTTAAAGGCTATGAGGAGGGGGCAGGGATGTGTTTAGGTTAGATGCTGGCTGTACAGTTTACAGGACGGATTATGTGTGGGGCGGGAGCGAAACCAAACATTTGGAGCCGAGGCCAAAAACAAGCTTTTAACAAGCTGTCTGATGTCATGGGGAGTCTGTTTGACTCCTGGGTACCACAGCATGGTTCCTTCGGTAATGTCTCCCAGCTTGTCCCAGTCGCCCCCAGCAGCTGGGGGCTCGCACCTCATTGGCCCGCTTGGCCGTCTCTCACTCCAGACTCCATGTCCGCCCTGAGGAGCATTTTGGGCCAGCCTAGCTCAGAGTCCTGCTGTCCCAGGCTGGCCTCCCACATCCTCCCTTTGATCCACTGCCCTGCCTTCAGGAGGAGGTCTATGAGTATGAGTGATGGCCAGAGGTGCCCCTGGACCTGCTGGACACGCAGATGTTCAGGGACTGGAACATGCCAGTTCCCAGCTCCCCTCACAGAAAAGACACAAGGCTTATGGAATCTAGAGCCTCTTAGATGTGTGAGTGACAGACATAATTAAACGGAAAAGGGGTCGGGCTGATGAAGCAGCTTCTAGTGGCAAGAGGTTCAGGCAGTGAATGCAAACATGTGCTGAACACACTGGAATAAATGATTGCTCGTTAGAAAAAAGGGTGGGTGCTTCCTGAGGGTCAGCACACTGTGGGACGTCCAAGTGCCGAGGAGTAGCAGGATCTCTCTCGTCCCCGCAGCTCGAGAACATGGACGACGTCAAGGTGACCCTTCTGGACAGGGAGCTGTGGAGGAAGTTCCATGAGGCAGGAACAGAAATGATTGTCACCAAGGCTGGCCGGTGAGCAAGCCCGCAGCCTGGAATGGCCCCCCTGCTATACCGGGTCACGGAGTGACTGAGCGGGAATGGTTAAGAATCCCAGCCTCTCATGAAGAGGCAGCAGGTAGATAGCATATTATAAAGGAAGAGTATGAGCATGTTGAAGGGGTCTGTACTCAGTGACAGGGCTGTATCTGGCGTGCGAGACGTACTAGGACGGATAGTAAAACATTTCTGAGATTATTTGGCTGCACAAAGTTTCAGGTCTAGAAACCATTTGATGTTTATATCGCAAAAACATAAAATAATATAATAACAGTGATAATAATAACTAGTATTATTGTTGTTGCTGAATTATAATATAGATTATTGAATAATAACAACAATAATAAAAATTCTTCTTGTTCTTGTTCTTCTTCTTATTATTATTATTATTATGTTGATGATCATGATCATGAACTAACTCGGTGATCGCAGCGTAACAATAAAAATGCAGGGAAAATTCCGTATCAGAGTTTGAATACGTTTAAACGCTGGGCCGCACTTCTCTTGGTAAACCGACTTTATAAAAACTGCCGCTGCTAGATAGATTGGAACGAACAATGATACATTATATGGTTTATTGATGCACTATATCATATTATATTATATTATATTATATTATATTATATAATTTTTAATGATAATAATAAAAAAAACATTATTAAAATAATGTACATCGACAACGCGGTGACCTTCTTGCGAGCATTGTTTGGAATACACACCTAAAAATTGCTCATGCAGAATAACAGATGGAACGTGAAAATATAACCTATACAATTTATGTGACTTTTGTGTTTTCATGTAGGTAATTTTATCTCCAATTAAATTCCGTCGGTAAGTTAGTAGAAGTTTGAATGCGTAAATGTGTAAATGCGTTGAGAAATGGTTTTAAGTCGATCCAAACAAAAAACAACCATTTATGTCAAGTTAAAATAAAGCGTAATATTTTCAGAATGAGAATCACAATAATCTATTTTTTCGCCACGTTCTTTTTTATAGGCCTATATAAGAAATTTGCTTTGGGTGCTAAACGATTAAGGACCATTAAGACATTATAATTAGAACATATTAATATATAATTATATAAAAATGATGTCGGCTACTTTGGGCGTAATGAAAATATAGCAGAAAATAGTATATATAATATAATTCTGAAAGATGCTTACCGAAATGGAAAGTGTATTTATCTGCTGTGCTGCTATGTAAAAATTCTGCAATGGCTTTCCCGAAAGCTTCGCGACGCTATAGTAAGGCGTTATTTCGCACTTATGATCGATCGTTAATTAGCAATCGTTTCCTGAAACCCTCCATAACTAAAGTAGTTCATTATGTCGTTCGCAGATTTACGAGTGATCCGACCCACTCGTTATTTTCTACGTTGTTCGTCATTTAAATTTTTGCCTGCTGTTGTTACGTCCTGTCGCAGAGACACGGAGATCGGTCAAAATAAATCACAAAAACACACTGACGGTCTTCTTTGGACAACGTAATAACGCTGATGATATAATAAGAGGTCAATATCGCAATATAAAACTATAACGTAGATTATAAACTATGGCAAAAGGGGTATATTGTAGTAAAACCTATATGCAATTTGAATACATAACAGGGTTGTGCAATATTAAGAACTGACTTAAGAATGACCTTGAAAATCAAATTATATTAATAAAATTAGCTGAAAACACGATGCAGAATCGCAATTTGACTTTAAATATAAGAAGGTAAAATAAAAATGTAATTGATTTCACATGAATCCATATGCATAGTGTAAGTTCAGCTTTAACAATGGAGCTTAATTTTTCAATATGAATTACACAGCATGTCAAAATATATAGTGTATACTGAAATCCATACATCTGAAATACGTACATCTACCATCTTAGAAGTTAAATATATTATGTAATTATTTATGTTTTGCTAGATTAAATTATATTCGTATGTTGTATGATTATATTGAATTGCCTTCAGCTGAAATTAATTACATTCTTCTGTCATTCCAATTGAAATCTTACAGGGTGCGGCCAAGTCAATTCAAAAACCAGTTGATGAATGGAAGGGGGCGCAATTCATGAACTCTGAACAACCCTGCTAAGGCTACATAATAAGCTAACCATTCAAAATGGCTGTGTTCAGTCACATCTTTTGAATTGGGAAGGTAAATCAAACCTCACGACCAGCAAAGGCAGAATTGTGAATTGTGCAAGTCAACCTAATACAGTGTTTGAGACAGCGCCATCCAGGAAGTCAAGTTGAATGTCTAAATGCTGTTTTGTGGGCAGTCGTGAACCCATTGCATCATCTCAGTAATGAA
Source organism: Petrocephalus sullivani (assembly GCA_026780845.1). Classification (NCBI taxonomy): domain Eukaryota; kingdom Metazoa; phylum Chordata; class Actinopteri; order Osteoglossiformes; family Mormyridae; genus Petrocephalus; species Petrocephalus sullivani. Next base: position 17,912 of record JAODKM010024400.1, read on the forward strand.
CAATTCTTGAAGAAATGCAGGCTGACCTGGCATGAAATAAAGAGCCTCTTTTGTCTGGTGCAGGATAAAGTGAAGTTAGGAACACACTGGATTTTTTCCCTCATTTGGATTTTCCACCGTAGCAAGTACCGTAATTTTGGTACTTTTGGTACCTCGGTAAAGTACCAACAGTTTGGAACTTCTTTTGAGCTGGTTTTCCACTGCCGTATAAACTGGTACCGGTGCTGAATAAAAACACAACGTGAGGTGGGGAATTTTGTTCTGAATTCGAACAATAGCTGTAGTATGTAGCTGGACAATGTTGGATATTAAATCTAACATCGCATGTTATGCACATGCAGTTCTTACATCGCTAGAGAGTTACATTAAGATCAGACTTTCTTACTTTCGGTTCTGTACGGAATCGCTAAAATATTTTTACTTTGGCATAGAGAAAAAGCTTAGCTAACTAATTTTAATGATTATGCCTTGCATATATTATATTTATATCCAATATATGTTTTTAAAATCAGTTTAAAGTTTACCTCGCTGCTTTTGCTTGGGCGCTGCATGCGTTCTCAGAGACGTACGATCATAATCATCCTCAACATTGCTATTTAAATCAGTCCTAGACATGTTTGTTAGAAATTTATGCAAACTAAATTTTTTATTTTATGTTACCCAACTTATAAATGCCCCAATATTTATTACAACAAAATCACATTGCTATATCTGGAGACTCTCTAGTACCGTGCTGCAGTAGTAGGCTATATATTAAATAAAATCCTTTTTAAATTTCTTGTTATGCCGTCCTGATCTTGTTGTATCTGTTCTTCCGACCAGATTGCAATTATTATTATTTTTTACTTCATTTGTTGCCGTTTTCTGAGGTCATAACGTTTTGTCAAATCGCGTTTCAAAATCGGGATATTTGCATAACCAATCGACAGCGAAAGCGTTTCAAGTTACGCCCCAAAGTACCGAAGTACCAAAGAAGTCCCCCAACTGTTTTGGCACATTCAGTACTTGAAGTTTTGGTACTGGTACTCGACCGGAAGTCAATGGAAAAGCGAAAGTACCGTACCAAAAGTACGTACCAAACTTCCTGCGGTGGAAAAGCGTTCTATGTTTCTTCTACACCACCAGTGGATTCCTGCAGACCTACAAATGACCATGGTCTCAGCAAGGCTACTGTGTCCTGCATCTGTGTATCCATTGATCACATTTCTGTTGCACCATGCATACAACTACAAACAGTGCCCAATGGGAAGGGATACCTTGCATGACACTAAAATTGGTTTTCATGCCATTGCAGGCATACCGGCATTGTAGGTGCACTGGATGGAAAGCTCAACCCTATTCATACTTGCAGCCCCTTTGAATCCCACCTGCACCTGTCGAAATTGGGTCTTGGTACTAGACCCAAGGTATCCAGGTGATATGCACCATCGCTCTCCTAGAAGCGGACAGCCATCAGAAATAGCAGGGTGCATTCCAGCGTGTTCCTCTTTCCAGTTAATCCGGCACCAGACCAAGGAGCCTCATCATTTCACCCCAGGCCAGCCTGTATGTCTCTATGAATTGTTCATTACCGAGATGGTCCAAGGGGTTCATGGTTACCCATAAAACAACATTTAGATAATCAGCTTGGCTTCCTGGAGGGGCTCTCCATCCTCTCTTCCTATATCCTATATTATAGTTTTATATTGCAATATTAACCTCTTATTACATCATCTGCATTATTACGTTGTCCAAAAAAGACCGTCAGTATGTTTTTGTGATCTATTTTGGCCCATCTGGACAGGACAGCAGGTAAAAGTTCAAAAAACGAACGACATAGAAAATATTGAGTCCAAGCACTCGTAAATCTATGAACGAGATAACGAACTACATTAGTTCGAATGGTTTCGGGGAACACTCGAGCTTAAGCGGTAGATAACGAATTACTTAGCGTTACGAAGCTTTATGGAAAGCCAAGCTACGATCCTCATTTAAAATCTACCTTAAAACGTGTTCGACAAAGGATACGAAGTTTGAAATGGAAACGAAAGGAAATACCACAATCTGTTAAAGGGGGAAAACTCTGAAAGTGATGTAAAACAGAAAGCGGGCAGTGGTGTGTACGCGGGTCCGAAGCAGTGCAGCGCGACGCTAGAACGCCGCTTGTGTCGGTCTCACTGTCCGAGCGCCGTGCTGCGTACGCCCTGTTTTCCGTGTCCAGGTGTCAAACGCCCTGTCCTAGAGGAGCCGCATAAAGTTTTTTAGATGATCCAATCATTTCTGTGTGGCGAACATCACAGGTGTTTAATTCCGCTTCCTGTGCCTTGCCTTTCATGCCGAGCCGCACAGCCCTGCTTAGCATCACATTCGGCACTAAATCAGTCCGCGGAGTAGCGCGTCTTCGGCAGCTTAGCTGGGAAGCGGTGACTTCCTGCCTTCACGGGGTAGAGCTGATGCAAAGTGGTATACATCATATCACAGGGGTTGCTTTTAACAAAGGCTGCAGATTGCAGGGACGCCATTGCCAGACAAACTGGGCATCAAATATGAATTACTTTGGTTAAAAAATACCATTAGCATATTAGATGCATCAGGCGGCATGGTGGTGCGGTGGTTAGCACTGTCGCCTCACACCTCTGGGACTGGGGTTCGGATCCTGCCCGGTTCCAT
>JAODKM010026551.1:0-20247 GCA_026780845.1 Petrocephalus sullivani
ACATTTAAAAGAAAGCCTTTGGCTTGAGTTGCAGAAGGCATGGGATACCATTAGTGTTGAAGTTCTCAGGAAATATTTTGACACTATGCCAGAGAGATGTGCTGCTGTAATTTGCATAGCAAATTTTAAAGTTAAAAGTCGAAAAAAAAAACAGTAGGTCTCACTTCATCTGATATTTCTTGTGTGCAACCATCTGCATATTTCATGTACATCATAAAATGAAATCATGTTTTGGAGACAAAAACTAAATATTTTCAGATCTGTAAGGTGTTCTAATAATTTTGGCCACCACTGTATTTCTGCTCTTTCCTACTGTAAAATACTGGGCAAGAGCCTCTCTCAGGTTAATGTCTGTGGTCATGATTCCACAACTAGAAAGACACTAGGCAAAAATGGTGTCCTTGCGAGAGTTGCAAGTCAAAAATGACTGCTGAACAAAAGGAACATGAAGGATCATTTAACATTTGGCAAGAAACACCTTGATTACCATCAACACCTTTGGGAGAATGTTCTGTGGACTGAGGAGTCAAAGGTGGAAGTACTTGGAAGACATGGGTCCGGCTACATCTGGCATAAAGCTAACACAGTTTCCCACACAAAGAGCGTCATGTCCACAGTCAAACACGGTGAAGGTGATGGTGTGAGGATGCTTTGCTGCTTCAGGGCCTGGGTGACTTGCTGTAATTGAGGGATGCATGATTTCAGCTGTCTACTAGACAGTACTGTAGGAAAATGTCGGTCATCAGTCTGTGATTTGAAGCTCAAGAGCAATTTCACCTCTGAATGGCTGGAAAAAAAAAACAAAATGAAGATTTTGGAGTGGCTTAATCCAAGTCCTGAAACCCCAATGAGGATGTTAAGTGGGCAATTAATAGTTGAAAACCCTCCAGTGTGGCTGAATTAAAACAATTCTGGAGGGCAGAGTGGGCTATCACTTGTTCGGTCATTATCATAACAATGCTAAGTAGTGTACTTGTTACTGGGCATTCACTGGAATCTCATCTTAGCCATGCTGATGCCTAGTTGACTGCTCGTCAACTGCTCTATTTGCCTTACTTGTTTGTCACTTTGGAAAAACCATCTGCTAAATAAAAGTATATGTAAACGTAAATAATAATATAAATTAATAATGATTAATATTATAATAACCACAATGCTGGGCAAGGAAAATGGCCCAAACCCAAAGCTGGAAAAAATTAAGCTTTTGGTGCCCCCCCCTCCCCCCCCCCCCCCGAGGCCTGTGTCCCCATATGCTCATCACTGATCATCGCAGTAGTGACCTCTTGGGGGTAAAAGCTTGAAACAGGGAAATTCACTTTCACAGTCTTCCTGTAAGCAAAGAGAAAATCATGAAAAGATTGAAATGTTTTATTTAAAATTCTAACTAACGCATCACTGACTGTTCAAAATTTTCCAAAATATCTTTTTATTTGCTGTTGAGGCCATTATAAGCTTAATGTTCTGCAGTTTTGGATATGGCCAGTTTTTGCCCCAGAGTGTAGTGCTGTTTCATGATTCTTGTGATACCTAGGAAATGTGTATTGTGGGTACAGTTGTATACACTTACTATAAAATATCACCGTATCACCCACCACTAGTCCTGTCTTGTGCCCTGGCCTGGGAAAGACCACTGATGACTAAGACTCATCATCAAGAGGGAGTATAGTTTGTTTTGTGGTACCAGTGATTGGCAGCAAGCTACGACATGGTGTACTGCAGCTGCTTCTGAAAAGTAGTGTTACCTTTGAGCTGAAATTGCAGTTTCTACAGGTTTCTGTGCAGAGTAAAGTTACTTCTAACTGCTGCATAGGCTTCAGGCTTAATGCTTCTCTGCAGTGGATGAGCAGTCAAAATAGAACGAGACACCAACGAGACCAATTAGTTCTCATGTGTATAGTAATCATGTGTATTCTGTCAAATTCCAGACATTTGTTGTTGACGGATGTAGTTTTTTGCCACTTCCTCAAACCCTCTTGTGCTGGGCAGGGTGGGGGTGCCAGCAGTCAAAATTGTGGATGGGGGGTTCGGGTGCTGGCAGTGAATATTGTCAAATGTTGTAAGATAATTGTTCAGACCCGATTTAATAATGGATTGATATGTCCTGGGCTCCATAAACCACCTCGGCGGCTGTATCTGCCCGGCAGGCCGGTACTGTAAGACCTCAGGCTTAAGCGATCTCTGAACTCTGCAATTTCAAGGGTTTCATTGGCTCATCGATTCATTGTTTGGCAAGACCTTAAGTGGTCAGTCTATTGCAAGTACAAAATACTTAGAGTAGAACAATGCAGTATATAGCAAATTTTAAGCAATTTGACACAGTCCTCTTGAAGAACAGTGGAGTGTATGCAGTGTTTAAATACAGCACCTAAATTTACCCCCCTTCTCTCCTTTGCCCAGAGTCTCCCCGCTTGTCCACCGGCTCGTCCCTCAGTAGCGAATGCCTATCCACAGGCACCGTGTCAGACAGCTCTGTCATGATTGGTGGGGACCTGCCTGATAATGGTCGTCCTGTGAGCATCGTTTCCACCTTTTCCTCAAGTTCAAGCTCTTCCAAAGAGGAGCACTGTCACTACAGAAGCTCCACACAGAGCGTGGACCTGGAGCCGGGCCCCGCTGGCGAGGGGCGGCCGCCCAGCCTTGGGGACGGCGATGCAGAGGGAGCGGCTCAGGAGAACAATAAGACTGCATCCCCGCTCTGGACTGATCACTCCAGCCAGGCCCCATGCTCATCCTCCAACGCCCAAACCGTGGCTCCCAGCCCCCAGCTCACATACCTGGACCGGGTTGTCATGGAGATTGTGGAGACGGAGCGCATGTATGTGAGGGATCTGCGCAGCATTGTGGAGGTGAGTCACTGGGCCTGAAATATGCATACAGCTCATTGTTTCCCACAGTGTCCTCTCTTACAGCAGAGAGAATTTAAAGACGCAGATATGCACATTAGTATCAGTACAATTCCATCCATCTTCTGGACAGGGTATCCTGCTGCTAATCGCAGGTAGTATAGGGTACAAGGCTGGAGTACATCTCAGATAATGCCAGTCCATCCCAGGGAGTGCGCACAATAGACCCATCTTTGAACTGTAGGTGGAAACCTATACAATACTGGGAGAACATGGAAGCTTCAGACTCACATACACACAATGGGGCAGGATTTGAACCCCCACCCCAAGAGGTATGAAATAATTGTGTAACCCCCCTGAGCCACCATCCTATTAGGAAGAATCATAAATAAAATACAACACTGTATTTTCAAAAAACAAAGTATTATATTCTAAGGAATTTATATGATAATTCCTTAATTAAATGAATACTACTGTTGTTAAAATAATACCCAATAAGGTGACCTGGAGGACACTTGACCATGAAAACCAGAACTGTGTCAGGTGACGTGAAACACTTATGTTTGGATTATAATGCTGACATGTAACTAGGTAACTAATTATTATCTTGAGCCTTAGATACCTTTTCCATGAATTCAGTACTATAATTGTACCTGCTCTTAAATGAAATGTGGTTATAGCCAGTATCCTTGTCACATGAAAATGCCATAATCTTTGAATGTATCAGCTGAAAGACATTCTAACTTTAATTTATTTTGTACGGACACACACCTTTGATGGGATACACCTGCCTTTGATGGGATAGCCACTCTTCAGATTTGGAGAATGGTTAATTCATATTGTGTCAGTGTAACAGCTTTTGTAGCAGCAGTTGGAGGGCCCTCTGAAGCTGGTCCATTAGCCCTGTAGGTTGTGCGTGACTTTCTCTGTACAGTATATGTACTGTATATACTCTTTTAGTTCTGCTTTGCAGTGTCACACTGTCTGTACATAGATACATTTATATATTATACACTACATGACAGAATTGAGAGGGTTTGTAGCTTTAACAAAATAACCGGAAAGGCGTGAATACAAATGGCTGGTTTAAAGGTCCCAACAAGGAGGGAAAACAGGTTCATGAATAGGCACCGAGGGCTGGGTGTGTGGGGCTCCAGGTGAATGAAGAGGACTCTCACCTGGTTAGCACCCACCCCAGAACCTGTCTTCCCTGTCTTCAAACATAAAATGGATTTTGCTGTCAAGATTTTTCAAGTCTTGCGATAGTAGAACACTGGTTTCTGTCATCTGTCAAACACTGACAGGCTGACAGCTCCGTGTTTTGGGTGGCTGCTGCACTGAGATATCATGAAGAATAATATTTTAATGGTAATATTCAAAAAAAGCTGATGGGTGCAGTGAGAAAAATTAAGTCAAATGATTTATATACATAGCAACATTGTATATAATAGCATGCCACTTTTGATTTTAGAAAAAATTCTTAGGTGAAAAGGGCATTCAAAGGGCAAATGCATTGTGATTTTTAAGTTCTTTGGAGACAAAATGAAAGATTTTCCTTTTTATCTGTAAATAAAAAAGGATTCTTTTGAACACATTTAATATAGTATTGTTTTGTAAGTTCATGGCTGAGGGTCCGTGGTCAACACAAACCTCAGGCTATTGCAGTGGCCAGTAACAGAATAAATAATTTAATATGAAGTAACATAAAATTAAGTAGTACCAGCACCTGGTACCGAATAACAAGGGGAGTACCGGCACCTGGTACCGAATAACAAGGGGAGTACCGGCACCTGTCACCAAATAACAAGGGGAGTACCAGCACTTGGTACTGAATAACAAGGGGAGTACCGGCACCTGGCACTGAATTACAAGGAGAGTACCGGCACCTGGTACTGAATAACAAGGGGAGTACCAGCACTTAGTACTGAATAATAAGGGGAGTACCGGCACCTGACACTGAATAACAAGGGGAGTACCGGCACCTCATATTGAATAACAAGAGGAGTACTGGCAACTAGTACTGTATAACAAGGGGAGCAGCGGCACCTGGCACAGAGTAACAAAGGGAGTGCCGGGTCTTGATGCTGAGTGGGGAGTGCCAGCTCCTGATGCTGAGTAACAAGAGAAGTACTGGCACCTGATGCTGAGTAACAGGGGGAGTGTCAGCTCCTGATGCTGAGTAACAAGAGAAGTACTGGCACCTGATGCTGAGTAACAAACAGAGTATCAGCACCTGATACTGAATAACAAGGGGAGTACCAGCACCAGCAGTGCATCCATATGTACTATGTAATCATGTGCACTGTGTCAAATGTAGTTTCATCTGTAGCATGTGGTCTCCTTTGTTGCAATCTGTAGTTCATGACCTGCGTTGTTTGCTGTTAGCTGTGAAGTGTCACACACCATATGTTTTCAAGGCTTCCTGAAGGCCAAACATAGCCTCGAACTGTCAGTAGCTAGTTTTGGATGGGCTAAACCATGCATATGGTGATGCCATCTTCCAATGGGTATACTCTGATCTGAGGAGTCATCGGTCCTGCAACACCTACCATATCAGCAGCAAGATCAATTGTTGTAATGCTGTACTGATGATGTAAAGTGTTTTTTGATGTATTCACAGGCCAATGAACAAAAATTCATTCACAGACAGTTGCTCATTGAAATACATTTTCAATCCAATGTTCTCATTTGCAGATTTGCCTGTGACGACTTGGGCACTGGCTCACTGTGAGTCAACCCTTCTGCAGTTGGCACTGTGTGGGGACTTGTATAACTTATCGTGATGGAACTCTAACGAGAAACCTTTAGCATACCACAATGGCAGTATGTAGGCCGGTGTTTTGTAGTTGAGCATTTTGACTGTATAATTGCAGGTCTTTGTCAAGAACTATGTGGCATGCATGATGTCACCTTCTGTATGATTTGAAGCCAGGTTATGTTAAGAAAGTTTGTTTCACAACCAGCATTTATGCTGTGGACCTTATCATTTTGTGGATTATTTACTGTTGGTTGTGCATTAATCACATCATTGTGCCCATCCCCAGGACTACTTGGCTCACATCATTGATACCACTAACCTACCCATTCTCCCAGAACAAGTGGGTGCTCTCTTCGGGAACATTGAGGACATCTACGAATTCAACAGGTAAGTCCCAAACCCTTGTGTGTCTCTTTATATCCCTCAAAGCTGAAAAGCCTCTAAGTCTGCATGTTACATTTATCTATAATGTATATTATGTATATATAATGTATCTATTAATGGGGTTAAAAGGGCCTTAAAGTTATGACCAGGGATGCACATAACTGGTATTGCAAGTACGCATTTGCAGTGTGATACATTCAGCAATTTCTTATCATAACAGAGCAAATGTGACAAGAAGTTGCCACGTTTCGCTGTATACGTCACATGCATATTTGTGCACCTCTTATGTGGATCCTTAGTTATGACTCATTTAACCCATGTTGCCATTATTGCATATTTTATTTTTTTGTTTTTGATTATACTTAATGAGTATCCAAAACGGGGTAATTCTTTGTGCATGCTCTGTGTCTGTGTGAGCTCCTATCAGTGTGCCTATAAGTAACTGCCATGAGGCAGTTACAACCTGTAAAATTTATGATGCCCTGGTGTTCATGCTTTTTGTTTTTTTTTTTTTTGTCTTTAACAATTTGCCATCGTTCTACTTGCTTCTCATGCTTAAAGAAGCCTCTAATATTTCCAGAAAGCAAGCGTTAATGATTTCGAGATATGAGGCGTTACAAGCCTGGTGATTTTGAGAAATCTGTTTACTGTGTGTTCTGTTTCCACTTCACCCCAAATAATTAGGTGAATAGCCACTTACACACAGCTGAAAGCCCGTCTGGCTTCCGTAGTCCGTGTGCGATCCAGCCTCCAAACTAGTCATCTGCTCTGTGTTCCAGCGAGCTGCTGCAGTCCCTAGATCTATGTGACAGTGACGCTGTGGCCATCGCCAGGTGTTTCGTGCACAAGGTAGGAGTCGCCGCCTTCGGGATTCAGAGGAATGCCTACCGGACCATGTTAGTGTGTGACTCATGTTAGTGCTAGTGTGTGAAATGTATGTCACATGGTATCAGAATACTGGCAAATGCTCTTCCGCCCCCCGCTTTTTTCCTCCACAGACCGAGTATTTTGTCATCTACACCCAGTACTGCACCAATTACCCAAAGTAAGTAAGGGCCACCAGCATAGCGGATGGCGATAAACACCCAGGGCCACTCATGTACTGTATACTCTTTGTGCCTGTTGTACATTAAGCAGCAAGTCTAGTGAATTAAGATTACTGTTTTGCTCCCTGAGCCATTTTTGTACAGAAGAGTGAAACTTAATAAAGGAATGTAAACATTTTGACTGATGCATGCCTGCCATCTAGTGGTGGTAATATTACATACATAATTACTAACATGAAGTCTCTGCTAGGGCAATGTGGAGGATAACTGGAGAAAGGTGGAGGACGGGCTGACTCTTGTGCATGTGTGCTAGAAACAGTCAGCTGAATTGAGTACTCTGGCTCCCCTAAAGGGATGTGTGCTTTGAAATGTCCCTGTATTTGTTCCTCCTCACAGTTCAGTGGCTGTGTTGACAGAGTGCATGAGGAACAAGTCTCTGTCAAACTTCTTTCGCGATCGACAGGCCATGCTGAAGCACCCGCTGCCCCTCGGCTCCTACCTGCTCAAGCCGGTCCAGAGAATACTCAAGTACCACCTGCTGCTTCAGGTACAAGGTGCTCAGATCGGCGGGCTCAGATCTGCTGCCTAGTGCTGCTCACACCTCCACTGTTGGCCCCTGAAGGAAATTGCCAAACACTTCGATCCTGAGGAGGAGGGCTATGAAGTGGTAGAAGAGGCCATCTACACCATGACGGGTGTGGCTTGGTACATCAACGACATGAAGAGGAAGCATGAACACGCTGTGAGACTGCAGGTCAGCAGATTCACAATTCGCACACCAATTCTCATACAGATTCACGCTGTGTTCACTCTATCTATAGCACCAGGTACAGTAGGACCTCTCCATAACCACTTGAAGGAGTGATGAGTGCCTTCAGAAAACCCTTTCTGCAAACCACTGTTGTACTGAACTTTTATGTTTGTGTTAGTGGTCTTCCTGTTATCTATAAATAGCCTGACCTTCTTCATTAAGAAGGTGATTAATTATTTTTTTTTTATCACACTATTCCCTGACTCTTTGTCAGTGTAGTCCCTGTAGAAAACCCCAGGAAAGTCCCTGTTTCTTAGATGCTGCAATCGCCACATCCAGCACCAGCGGTCACACAATATTTAAAGTCACTTGGGTCACGCGCCCCTCACCGTTCTAATCCTTGTGAACCTCTTGACCCTGTCGCATGATTCTCTGGATGAGCAGGCTGTTTGCATTAATGAACAGTGTGCATATAAAGTGGAAGAACCATGCTGGGTGCAGGATACCCCAAGTGAGGTCCCTTTACTGGGCTGAAAAGCCAGCTGACTAGAGGGAGAAGAAAGATACAGAACTGAGGGCAGACAAACCTTCTAGACGAATCTAGGTAGCAGGGGCGTGCAAGCAGGGGGCATGTGGGTGTTATAAATCCCCCACTTTTGCAGAAACATGATGCCATCCTCCCACTTTTGTCAGATTAAAACGATACTAAAATATGCGCTGCTACGGGCACTAAAGTGAAGTTTACCGTAGCCCTGATCTGGGAGGAAAAAAAACACATTTAGGCTATGCACATAGGTCCGTTAGTTTGACTGAAGGACCATTCAGCCAATCACAGCAAAGGTATCTGTTAGCGTCAGTGACGAGGGAACGAGAGCTGTCCCGTTTGATTTAGGAAGAAAGGGCAGTGACCTGCGGTGATCAAGCTTCGTGGCAGGTGAGGCACTGGCTCTTTCAGAACAATAATAATAGTAATATCAAAAAACATTTTTATTTTATCTTTAGACATCGTACCAGCAATAATAATCCAATGGGCTCACGCCTTTCTGTTCTTCAGTGAGGCAGAGGTACTGGCTGCCTCCTCCTGTTTTTTCACTGCGGTTTTATATAATATATACAAGACTAACTTCGTTATACACATACGCAAACTACATGAGCTGTTCTATGGAAAGTGAGAGCATATAATATAGGTCTGTACAAACATGACATTTCTGACATACAGTGAGAAAGCAGAAGGCGCGTGCTCTGCGCGGTCAGTGAGGGCGCACGCGCTGGGAGATGACGCTCCTCTTTGGTATTTAAACAGGAGATCAAATTCAGCGATTCTGATTTAAGAAATAGATTTTAATAATTTGAATCATACAAAAATTACATTTATAGCACGGAGCAAGAGAAATATTAATATTATTTTAATTTTATCATTATTTTGTTTTTTACTTCACATTATGTCCTGACCGCACGTCCCTGAGAAAGTGATATCTGAAACTACATTACGCTAAATTAGTAAAGCAAAATTCACAACATCGTAACGTCAGCATTTTCTACATAATGTATGCTAGATGAGGTGAATTATCCCCGTGAGCCCTTGCTAGCCAATGGCATTGCATTTAACGTTATAGCTACGAGCTAGGGGGTAAGCATACGTTAGGCAAGTACCTCCGTGTTTTTCTCTTTTTTCCATCTGTCTCGTGCAGCATCATATGTTCCTATCATAGAGCTGTGTCTTGAAGCAAACATTCTCTTTTTGTCATGTAATATTAGGATGCACAAAACGAAAAGGCAGGGCAAGATAGACTGTTATTTGCATATTGTAGATCTAAAGAAAATGTAGAAATGCAGGAAGTTATATAGTTATATATAATGAAATAATATAGTTATATATAGTTGACCATGATTATAATTATATTATAATTTGGCTGAGATCATTTCGAGGGGAGTTTTACTTCCCCATCCTAGAACCCACTCACACGCAAACACACACTTTTAAAAAGCTTGAAAAACCCCCTACTAGCTAGGCACAGTACCATTTACATTTACAGCATTTGGCAGATGCCCTTAGCCAGAGTGACTTACATAAGTGCTTAATGACTATATTAGTAAATACTTTCTGATACTGGTTCAATAAACCCAGGCTAAGAATACTGTCTGTCAAAACACTGTTGAATTTTTTTTAAGAGTACAATACTGGAAGTACTAAACCAAGTACTTCTGGAAAAGTTAGATTTTTAAATACCGTTTTAACACTCCTTGCTGTTCGGACATCTACAGGGAGTTCATTCCACCACATACAGGGTAAGTGCCAAACTTGGAAAGGTTGAAAACAAGTTGAGCAGCTGCATTCTGGATCTGTTGCAGAGGACGAATGACATTGAGTGGCAGACCCGCTAGGAGTGAGTTACAGTAGTTGAGATGACAAGGGATTGAACAAGTATCTGAGTGGCCTGTGTGGAAAGAAATGGACGAATCCTTCTGATGTCGAAGAGGAGAAATCTATTTGAGTCCACGGTAACCTCAAGGTTGCGCATGGTGACCGAAGGTCAGATCAGCAAGTTTCCCAGATAGATCTCAAGATCCTGGTGTGGGGATGAATAAACTAGGATGAAAAGCTGTTCAATTTTTTTAGAATTGAGTTTTAGTTGATCAGCTATCATCCAAGATGAGGTGTCTGCCAGACATGCAGAGAACCTGGTGGAGACTTGAGTGTCTGAGGGAAGGAAGGAGCTTACTTATGTTCTAGCACAGAATGATCCTTCCTTGAAGAACCATGCCTGACTGGGTAGGAGGGAAGCAAGCCAGACCTAAGGAGCCCAAAATGCAGTGTGTCCAAGACGAGCCATCTGCAGCCCAGCATTGGCTCTGTATGTCGAAGGTATGGAGTTGCAGTGGCTGAAACTGCTAGGTCACACAGGTATTTGTGTCGTTAACCACTGCGGCAGTGTGTGGTCCACCATCCAAGGCCGGGTGCACTTGCTGATATTCTGTGGTTAGGTCCAGGGTGGAGATGAGATGGGCTTTATCTAAAGCCATTTTTATACATAAACTCTGGACATATTTCCCTTTCACACAAATGGCTTGCAAATGGAGGTTGTCCATATCATATGCATTCACACCTACTAGAAATACGGTTCATTTAGACGAGGGGTGGCATTTGGGTAGAACATGCAGGAGGCAGGGCACGATGCAATACTACTGACAGACCTCCCTGAATCTTGTTGTCTCTCTGGTTAGGTATTTTTTTTGGGGTCTTCTTCAAGTAAATTACCTTTTTGGATGTTTATATTCTTCTGGTTTCATATTACTCACGTGATAGAAACATCATCAGCACGCCAACTTGCTTGCAGTGAATTCTCCAAATATCCTGCTCCACTCACACATGGGGTTCAATCAGAAATTGGCCCAATTTTTTACTAGGGAGCTAGCAGGCTAAAGTCCATTTAATGACCGGTACAACAGATTCAGACATTTGTGTTTACACAAACCGCCCCTTCGGGTAGTGTCTAGAGATGTTCCGGGTGGCAGTGTGTGTCTGATAGGGGTTTCAGTGTTTGACTAGGTCCTCCACAAAGGGCGTGTCCCAGCTGTCAAACTTGGCCTCTTTCTCTACTTGGTGGAAGTTGTTTCGGCTGGACTGTGGGATTTCAGAATTACCTAGCTAGGTTATGTTCATGCATATACTTCCATATTGTGTGCGTGCACTTTTGGACACTGACAGACCCTTACATCAGGTGGCACTTCAATGTAGTGGTGATTTACTTGGGTCCTGCAACAGCTGGAACTCCTGAGGCTACACTAGTTGGTTATATACACTACAGCTACGCTAGGTGGTTATATACTCTACGGCTAGACTAGGTGGGTATATACTTGCTCTTGGTCAGTCGGTTCTCAGTTGGATCATGACTCGTGTCAGACCAAAAATCTCCAGTCACAGGACTGCACTTTTCTGATGTTTATTGGACATATAAGACAGACATCAAATGCTAAAAGTTTCATCATTGCACTAGGCAAACTTCCGACAGGTCACAAACCACAGCACAGATGTTGCTCTCTGCTAAAGTCACTCATTTACATATGACGATGATGATAATAATAAATATATATCTTTTTGTTCACCTTATAGCACCTGAGGTAAAAAGTCATAGCCTAATAAAAAATATACCTACAGGCAAAAACTTTGCATTTATCATGAAAACATGTGCTATTATACCTCACATTAATAACAGCTAGTGTTTTCTCTGACTTACAGTGGTATTTTATTGAATAATGAGGAAAAAGAGGAACAAAATAATGCATACATCCTTTCTGCTGAGGCACAGAAACACAGAGGTAAACCATTTAATAATAGAGGGCATTCTGATAGCAGTGCTTTGTATGAAGGGGCTTAATTCTCAAAAATGTGTATATTCAGAAAACAGCCATTTTTTCCCTGGATTGTTACATTAATTCTATCAAAAGCACATTGTGAAATTGAGGGACCACCACCAACTTTCTGTGCTCGCTATGCCGCAGGTCATTGCAGTGAACGAGACCACTCAGAAAATACTGGGAGGGTGGTCGACTAGGAACATCTGACACCAGTAGTGCTTAAGGTGAAGCGATTGGTATTCTTGACCTGTTGGAAAAAATTCTTGGAGCAGGTTAGCCGGACCAGCCAGCCTCCCACCTTCACAGTCTGCACTGGCCCCTTCGTCTCTGGCTGTAAACGCAGGAGTGGATATCAGCACTGGCCGACTGGCTGACAGTGCTAATCGGAAGCCCTGTTGGAAACTTCAAACCTGGCCAGCCCTCCATTAGGGGCCGCCTGCCTGATGAGCCTCTGACTTGGGCTTTGATTCCAGGAGCACTAATAAGCATGTTCTTTGCTCCTACACCTAGGAGGTCCAGTCTTTGTTGATGAACTGGAAGGGGCCGGACCTCACAACTTACGGGGAGCTGGTTCTGGAGGGTACTTTCCGTGTCCATCATTCCAAAAATGAACGAACGCTCTTCCTCTTCGAGAAAATGCTCCTCATCACCAAGAAGCATGGGGAGCACTATGTCTACAAGACACACATCTCAGTGAGTGATCCAGGATGAGCTAAGGCCTTCACTGCCAAGAGGACAAGCCCTTGTGCAGTCTCTTGGTGAGCAGGGCCATGCATTGACAGGCAGGACAATGCTTTACTGGACAGGTCCTTGGGGTGCAGGGCTACATTTTGATTTCTTTGTTGGGCATGGCTATGTCCTGACGTTTGGATGTGTCACCTACTCCAGTGCTCAACGCTGATGTTGATCGAGAGTGCCAAAGACTCCCTGTCCTTCAGTGTTACACACTACAGATATCCTAAGCAACCCCACACTGTGCAGGTGGGTTTGCTTTCATCTTAAAACAAAACAATTACTCAGTTGTGGAAAATTTCAGTGAACAAATCTAAAATGCTCATAACTTTGATTATGACTTAAAGTTATGTGGTTTTCACTATGTGAATTTTATTAGATTGGACTTGCCAAATGAACTATGGCAATGAAATTCATGTGGCTTTAGAGAAAGGAATATATTGGGAGCAGGAATATTGGCTTGTTTTTGTGTTGATGTTTGATATTTACACAGCGTTGGAGTGTCTTGGGAACCTTATAATGTTCTCTTATGACTTTAAGGCTAAGACTGCTGAGGAGAGGAAGTTGTGGGCCCATCATATTAAAAGGCTTATTTTGGAAAACCACCAGGCCATTATCCCACAGAAGGTATGTCATACTCTGCTTAGCTCATATCATTTCTTCCATGAGTTGATGAAAACAATTGCTGCACAACAAAAGCATTTTTTTTTCTATCTCAGGCAAAGGATGCATTGCAAATGGATTCTGCATGTAAGTATTGGTTTTGCCCTCTCTGTGCTGTTCTTCCCAAAGTAAAGTGATATAATTGATACGGACAGAGTGGCATCTTAGATTTGAGTCACTCATAATGTTTATTTTGGTTCAGTCCCTGCTCCACTCACATTGCACCTGTCTTCCAGACCCGAAACATCGCTACAGCCCTGAGAGACTGAAGAAAGCCATGTCCTGCCAACCAGATGACATAACCATAGGGGTCCATCTAAGACGTCGACAGTCAGGTAAGCAGACGCACAGGGTGCCCTCTCTCTGTACTAGCAATGGACTTTATGCTCGGTGCAGCCCTGTACTCTGTTTGCGGTGATGGATGGATGGATGGATGGATGGAGACTGAATATCTTAAATGACTGGTTAATTATCATCTTAAAATGTGAATTATTCATCCTTGTATTTCCAACAGAACCAGGCAAACGAATTGTACGGGGCACTAAAGGTAAGATGGTTTGCACTGCATTTTGTATTGATGGCTGAAAGGGATGGTAAATTCAGTATTATTTAAAAAATAGAGAAACAAAGAACTCGCCAAGAGAGTGGGCAAAAAAGCATGTAACTGCATGCAATTATTATGGATAAAACCAATGGCACAGGGACCGAGGTGAAGTAATTAACAGGCCTTTCTATTTAAATTACTAAGTTGTCTTGCTCCACCCCCCACCCCAATATCAAATTCTCTCCTATTCCATTGCATACCATAGGAAACTCCCAATTATCATATTGTAGCAGGATGAATGATTAAATGTAGATGTAATAAAGTAATATACTGCACAAAAGGCTTAGGCTGCTGAACAAAAGATAGTTATCTTGATGTTGATGTAAACTCCTCTCCTATATTTGCAGTAATCTAGTATGTCCAGGTATTCGTTGACTTGAATGTTAGCATGCCATGTTAGGCTAATCAAAGCCTCATAAAGTTATTTAACTAAGTTTGATTAAATTTAAGTTAGTTAATTATGTGAGTTGGCAGTAAAATGAATGACGAATACACGGAATGATGGAGGTGCCCCTGAGGAGAGGTTTGGAACCTGAAGTGGTGTTCACCTAGGTATCAATCACTCTCTAAGGAGCACAAAAAATTCACAACTAAACATAATACAACTAAAAAATAACTGATTGATATGCTAAAATGATTTAGTCTGATACAGGACTACAGTTTTCATTAGGAATATGTTTCGTCCTCTCGCTCTGTATGCACGGCGAATTGGTCTTAGTAACGAGCGGATTCATAGTTAAAGATAAATGCAATGCTCTTAATTTGTCTTGTTTCATCTGTATCATAACAAACACATTAAATAGCTACAGGCAGCGGTACTTGCAAAACCCAAAAATATTGCGCATTGATTTCTGAAATATTGCATATTCTCTAATATTGTTTAGATCTAAATGGGTATATGTGTGTGTGACATTACTGAGGACTTGATGAAAGCTTTGCAGGGAACAAGACATGATTTTAAGTGAGGAGGGGGGATCTTCAGATATTGGAGGCCTCACCCCTATTTCTGACGCCCCTGGGACGTGGGCACCCCGTTTGCTTCTGTGTGACATTGCATATACCGTTTTTGAGCATTGTGTTGACCTGGGGATAACAGGTGCGGGAAAGTGACAGGTAGAAGCTGTTATTATTAATGCATTTAAACAGTCTGCTATATTTGACTATACCTCTGTGTGTTTAATGCTGAATATTTCTTTCTCACCTTCGTATTTTTCACCTTCCAATGTACTTTTCTCGTCTGCGTCTCTTGGGTACGGCAGATACTCTTAAGGTAAGACAGGGTATGATTTCTCCTCTGTAATGTTGATGCTTAGATAATGTTCATTTTGGGTATAATGGCTTGTTAACACAATATGCCTGAACCTCCAAAAAGTGACATTCAAGGGCATAGAGTCAAGGGTGTTTTTTACCCTAATGTAACGAATAACACAGACGAGGTATAGAATGGACAAAATCCCAGTGAGCCTACATAAACAATGTGGCTTGTCAGAGTGTATCTGAACACACTTCAGCTTTGTCTTATGCAGTCCTATCCTGTTACAAATTCTTCAGTTTTAACAAACAATATCTGCATTCCCTGTTATGTAGATTACATCTTCAGTTTTGTTCTATGCAAGAATGCTGCACTATGATTAAGGTTTTTGAAATAATTCTGCTCTGCCGTTTTGCCTTTTGTCATCCTTCTATTGTCAATATACACAGTTTTATTTTTTAAATATTTAGTGTCTATTTTCAAATATACTTGGTCTTAACACATTCCAGCTGTCAGACCAAAGTGAGTCAGCTACACAACTGCAACTTTTTGTGCCTCCACAATGCAGCCCGCAGTGGTGGGTGGGACCCTGCTGGATGGTGCCCCCTCCCTGCAGACTGAAGCTAGTGCCTGTGAACGGGGCATTGTCCAACATGGCCCCGAGACGGTGGGGCCTGACAAGGAGAAAGAAACGGACAAGTCGGGCCTCAGAGAGGGCAGTAATGAGCCAGAGCTACCAGCCTTAAGGACTGAGAAGGACTGGGAGAGCGACAGCGACGATATATTGATGGAGGAAGACCAGATGGAGGACTTTGCCAGCTCTATGCTGGACGCTATCTCCAACTGGCACTACAGGGTTAGGGCTCTGCTTTCAAACCAGGCCACTACGGTGAGGCTCTCTGCTAATACTGTACTTCTTATGTCGGTATTGTCCATTGCTGTACCGACCATATTTTATCTTTTTGTTCTGTCACAGTCACCATGGCAGCCAGAAAAGCTAATGGGACTCCGGAATACACACTGTGCTTCTCGTTTCGTTCATGTTATGAGTTTTTGCAAATTTAATATTAGCTTAAATTTGTGGTGGAGGCCTAATGGGTAGGGAAGTGCTCTTTGGATCCCTGAGGTACCCTGACCAAAGTGCTGCTCCCGAGCACTGCTTCCTGGGCGCTGAGTTAGCTACCCACTGCTATGTCACTTGGTTAAATGCAGAGGACACATTTTGTGCTGTGGTGTGTCAACAATAACAATTAATCACTTCATTTCAGAATATGATAACACTAATATAATTTATAATTTTATTATTTAAATTGCAAGTTACAGTCAGCATCTTGCCACGTATTTGGACTGCCCTGCATGTCTGTATTTAAGTTCAGTTTGTTTTAATGTAGCTCCCTTTCCGGAATGAAAAATAAATGAGGATAGTAGTCCAAAATGTAGTATTATAGGGAAAAAAAATCTGGCTCCCTCACCCTCCCTGGGTACCTCATGTCACAACGAAGTATGTAAGCGCTGCTATTGAATGGTAGTCATCTGCTCAGTCCTCTATCAGGGAAGCTGTCGATGGATGACACACTGACAGACGCTATGCTGTGATCTAAGAGCTCATTCTGCTTTAGATTACCTTACAGTCAGTGATTTCACACTAAGCAACAGGTGTGATATCCACTGTATGTGGTGCCAATTGTTGGTGCAGCATTTCAGTTTTCTGCAGGACAGAGAGCAGCCAGTATACATTACACCGAATTGTCAGAAATTGCCTTAGTCTTAGGCAATATTTCTTGATTATATGAAGCAAGTCCTTCACAAGGAATTAACATCAGTATTAAAAATTAGGCCATTGAATTTGCCAAGATTTTTTTTTAGATATAGCATGGATATGCCATGTTCTGTATGAGGTAAAGCATGGATACAGTATGCTTTGTTCTGTGTTAGGTATAGCATGGATATGCCTTGTTCTGTGTTAGGTATAGCAGGGATAATTTGATATACCAAGTTTTGTGTTAGGTATAGCATGGACGTCATTTTCTGTCTGAAGACATACAATACTCAAGGGTTTTTCAGCTGCATCTTGTTCGGGTTTGTTAATTTCAATCAAAATTTTATGAACCCTGTTCACATTCATGTTAAGGGGCACACGGTCACTGTATACTGGTGAATCCTACACTGACCACTAACCCATTCTGTAGATGCTAAATTCTGTTATTCAGGCAACTGCTGTTTAATTAAGTGAAATGTTTAAAACAGTGAATGGCTTTGTACTCCTTGAGTAACAATGAACGATTCAGTTACGTTTTGTGTGTGTTGGTTTTGGGGAAAAACTGTATGTGTTCATGTTAATTAAAACGCACGTTCAAAATAGATATTTGCTTAACTTAAAGTGTTGATTATGGGTATGGTTTTTTCTTCTTTGATCTGGTGTCACTGCGGAAATATAGTTTGTAACCAAGAAAATTGATGTTTATATGAAAAACCTGATAATTTGATTAACTTGTTAGAATTACTTAATAATTTTAGTGCCATATCAAAGTTTTATTATTAGCCTGTAATGTATGAATGCTATGATAAGTTCTTATGATAAGTTTGTTTTTTAGGAACATGAGGAGGGTGGCATGTTGGAAGAGAACGAATTCAATGCTGAGAACCTCCAGGCATCCTACCAGCATGACAGTGTGACACCACTGGATTTTTCTCAGGTAATGGTGATACCTTATTAAAGAATATGCAAACATCTTCTGTAGAAGGTGCCATTTAAAAATACCTAGTTCAGGATATGTAAACAAGGGGTTCCCAAATTAGGGATTGGATGATTTTCAAAGATGTTTATTATATAAATTTAAAAATGTGAAAAGATTCCATTTAACCGCAACTGGTTGATTGCAATAGCTCTGTTGTACTGTGGGGGACCCCCTGGTTGGTGAAATGTACTGAGAGGGACCCCATCCCTCTCCCCTGCTTGGCAAAGCCTACTGAGGGGGTCACAAGTCTCTGGTACTGTTGTTTTGGGGGTTGTGGGCTAAAAGTTTGGGTGCCCATTGCCTAGACTTAGGTCTGTACACTTCAAAACCACTGATTGATGCTCATATCCTACTGTACATGTAACCTTCTTTATTTCTGACTGGCTTCACTTCACAGCCTCTTAACTGCAAACTTTAGAGTATGTTGCAGCTCTGTCTGGCATTTTTGTGAAAGCCACTGAGGTATATATCATAAATAAAAAGAGATCGCTTTTAAGCTGTCATGTTTTCCTATGGGATGCTTAACATCCTATATCCACCAGAGGCTAATGATCATCCGAGTACCTTACTGTTATAGTGCCTTTTCTTAATCTATGAGGAAAGCAAATAACACATGTTTCCCATGCAAGGTTGCATCAAATGGACCAGTGTCACACAGCCATGACTCTCAGCCTGATCTCCCAGAGAGACCTGAACCAGACTTAACTGGATCAGATCTGCTGGTTCTCACCAGGACCACTCCGATCACACAAGTTGTGAAGATGCCAGGATCCAGCGACAGGCATAATATGGAGAAACTAAAGCAGCGGGAGAAGAAGCATGCCACACGACAGGATGGGGTGAAATCTGTGAGCAGAAAAGATTCATCAGAGGAAGAGGAGGATGTGGCAGGGCCTGGGGGTGAACCGGACAGCATTTTGCCATCATCTGTGCTGGACCAGGCTGGCATCATCGCCGAGCACTTCATCAACAGCACCCGGAGGGGGAGCCTTCACTCCCTGGCCGGGCCCTGTCACAAGCAGGTCAGCAGAAGTGGCAGCGCCATCAGTATGAGCACAGATTTTCTGGAGACGGTGCAAAGGCTCCACAACAACCCCATGGAAGCTCGACAGATCCTGTGCAGTCAGGACTCTATCGCCGCAAACTCTCCCAGAGCAAACAACCTCTTCGAGGGGAGCAGTATAGCAATGCGGAGGCAGGACTCCAGCCTCTCCAGACAGGACCAGCTGCTCATTGACAAAATAAGAAGTTACTATGAGAATGCTGAGTACAAGGAAGCCGACTTCAGTCGCACACGTAGAGAGAGCCTTACCTCCATTCCCACAGGCCTGGTCCAAACCTCTGTCAGCCAGCTGAACAGCATCCCCAAAGAGGAAGCTCCTGCCAAGGAGACAAAGTGTGCCCCTGTCATGGTTTCTGCTCCTTCCACCGGTAGTCTTTCTACATCCAGTGAAGCAATTGACACATCAGGTTTAGATAAAAAACAGCAGCCTAAATTCTTTGGCTTTGGTGTGAAATCCTGCACGGGTTCCCAAGACATGGTGCATGGCTCTCGGATTGAATCTTTAGTAATATTTGAGAACACAGATGGATGTGTAGCACCCCAAAGAGTCCTGGGACACTCAGTTAACCGGAATGAGGGCCAGGCCTGGGGCAATATCCATCAGGGTCCTTGTCCCTGCCCTGTTCACCTCCGTATGGACATTGAGGAAGACAGGCAAGCGCAGGACGCGGAGGAGGAGAGAACCTTTTCAGTTTTTCAGTTGGCTCGGCAATACAGTCAGCGCGTGAAAATCACCAAAAAACCTACAGAGAACAACCAGGATGCAGACAACGTGCATGATGCCAGCCTGACTTCTGTGCTGGAGGAGAGACCAGAGGCAGAGAACCGAGGTAGGGTTCATGTAACCATGATTGCTGAGAGGAGGCCCTGCAGAATGCAATGCAATTTTATTTATATAGCGCATTATCACAATATTACATTGTCTCATTGCGCTTTACATTTCTGCCATGTAAAGACCCCCCAGTGAGTAAGCCAATGGCGACGGTGGCAAGGAAAAACTCCCTAGAAGGAAGAAACCTTGAGAGGAACCAGACCCAAAGGGGGAGCCCCTCCT
>JAODKM010027553.1:3051-20100 GCA_026780845.1 Petrocephalus sullivani
TAGGCCATGCAGAGAGACTCTGGGGCAGTCCTCTGGGACCCCAAGACAGTCCACGTTTTGCTGCCTCCCAGCTCCCTGCAGGGCAGTCCACGTTTTGCTGGCTCCCAGCTCCCTGCAGGGCAGTCCACCTTTTGCTGCCTCCCAGCTCCCTGTAGGACAGTCCATGTTTTGCTACCTCCAAGCTCCCTGCAGAACAGTCCACAGTTTGCTGCCTCCCAGCTCCCTGCAGGGCAGTTCATGTTTTGCTGCCTCCCAGCTCCCTGCAGGACAGTCCACGTTTTGCTGCCTCCCAGCTCCCTGTAGGGCAGTCCATGTTTTGCTCTCTAAACATGGATTGTCCGTGGGTCCCCAAGGATCGGGTTGAGAAACACTGTCCTAAGATATCCTCCCGGAATCCCCCCAAAAAATCATTGATTACTGATAGCCTCATGGATGCTGTTTAAGTTGACCCGTATCACCATTCTGAGACTGAGACGCTCCCTATTTCTGTCTGTTTTATTCCAGTCTAGCTTACTTCTTCATTTGGCTCTCACGTTCAGTTTTGCCATTTTGTCTCTCGGTAAGGATAAATGCTTTTTCACATAGCCCTTGTCTACAATTGTCCTTACCTAATTTCAGAAGCCTTCAGGACCAACCTAAAAAGTCAGCTTTTACATATTCTTGTGTCAACCACAAGTTTATATTCATACCATGCTCTAAGCCCAAAGAACTGAAGTACACACTGAACAACTTGATTTTTGCTTGGTTATTTCCAACTCATAAATAAATAATGCATCCTGGCATATAGTTCAGCACTCCCTCTGGAAGGAGGGAACAGAATTCTTTAAAAATCTGTTTTTTTTTTTACTTATATAAACCCCGTAATAATGAATACACTTAGTTTTGGGATTCGATGTTTGAGTGAGCATCAAATAAATAATTTAACACATTTTACATTTTTACTAGTGAACTGTTGAAGTAGGCTCCCACTATAGATTAATCCACCATGCTCCTGAAAATGCAATTAAAGCAAGAATTACAAACTAACTGCCAGTCACGGGAATTACTAATGCAGTTCACACACAAGTTTAAGTAGGTGTCTTGTCATTTACCTATAGTGGGTAAATATTGTTAGTGCCAGTCCGAATGCAGCAGGAAATGTTTGTTACTGACCTATCAGACATTAAGAAGTTGCTGGCTGTTGGCAGGGGAGAGCTCTCCTACCCATGCAATCCACACTTATCTCTGAAATGAACTGGATGAACACATTTAAAAAAGAGAGATATAAACTGCAGATATGTGCAGCAGGTGAATTGCTTGCAATTTGTTTGGCTTGTTATTTTTGTATTGAGTAAACTGCACACATGAATAATTAATTCATCCACATTTAACATAAAATACGCATGTGCATTTGTTATACCAGATTTCTGAGTTTAGTGTCAGTATCATTACGGCAAGGTCTGGCAAGCTGTTTGATGCAATTCACTTTACTTGCAGTTTTTGTTTCAGTTTTTTAACAAAAGAGTTATCCCCTGTAACATGTTTCAGTCAAAGGTCTTCAATAAAGGCGCATATCATGCATTATGGTAGAAGTTACTCATATTTCTCATTTCATTCAAGAATTTCACACCAGCACTCACATTAAATTTTAAATAGAGTTAAATAGAGATAAAAAAAAAACTACAAAATGCCAATGATAACAGTAAAAATAACAAGAATAATAACTGTTGTTATTGGCTCCTGAGAGAGCCCAGAACTAAGCTCAGAGGGGGCCGTGCTTTTGCTGTTGCAGCTCCTATAATGTGGAATGATCTCCCATTGCACATTTCAATTTCAAATTTCTCCTTCTGTTTTTAAATCTCTTCTCGAAGTCCATCTCTTCTTCTTGGCCTTTGACACCATGTGAGATTTTATTTAATTTTATATTTATTTAATTTATTCTATTTTATTTGTTTTACTGTATGCTCTTTTATGTTAGGTCTTTTTGGCTTCTATAAGTATCCTTCTGTACAGCACTTTGGTCCTTTGTGGTTGTTTTCAAAGTGCTTTATAAATAAAGTTGCTATGGTATGCTATGGTATGGTTATTGGTGTTATTTTTGATGTTGGTTGTTGGTTGGTTATAATACATTTTGTAAAAGGGACTGTATATTACTTTTATATCAACGAAGAAGACTTAAAACCAATATATTTTAATAAGGTCAAGGGCAGGATTAAAATTTATCATGTGGCTCCTCATTGACTTGTCAAGCTTTGGTGGTCATGCATGAATTTTCAGGTTCAATCTAAACTATATTAAATATTTATAGGTGTCCTTATACCTCCCCACTCTTTATTCAGTCTAATGAATAATGCATTTCTTTTCATAGTAATTGCAAGTAATTCATTTGCTTATCCATGTTAGCTAATGTAGTTACATGACACACATTTATTAGTCATTTGCTAATCCTCATTAGTTTCATTTTTGTTTTGTAATTTTTTTATTCAACTAGAAGGTTAGATCAATTTCCTGTTAGATTGAAGGTGAATTAATATTGTTGATTAAGTTTCATGTTATGGAAATTGAAGTTAAAAGCATTCTTCGATCACTCCCTCTCCATCCTCCTCCATGCTTCATTTAGCTTTTTGGCTAGTACCTGATGCTCTGACTTACTCAGTGTACATGTCATCATAAGACAAAAAAAATCATGTTCTGACAATACAGTATGCAGCGTTATAATTATTGGAAATTGGAATCCCTTACACTACTTGTTACTGAGAAAAGTAACAATAGTAATACGTAATGCATTAAAGCATTCGTTCAGTGAGAGGCTAAGATTATGATGCTCCACTGAACGATACAGGAAATCATTCCTGCCTGTGGTTATCTCTCTGTACAACGCCTCCATATGTATTACACTACACTGCACTACAAGTATACACCTCAATTACACCCCATGTATAGTTAATTTTTGTAATATATTAGAATATTTTTTGTATATTGTTTATATAATATATTATTACATATAATACATAATATATGTATAATATTTATTGTTTGTATATTGAGTTCTTTGTACTTTTAGAGCCATTTGTAATATGGTATTGTAATATTTATAAATGTATAATTATTAGGATATTGCTTGCATATTGTTTATATTTTATACATATATATATATAATTTAATAATAATAACAAGTAACAAATAATAACAAATTCATTTGATATATATTGTTTGTACATTGAGTTCTTGTATTGGAGCCATTTGTAATTTTGGTACTCAATGCGAATTACTGAGTAATATGTTACTGCCCAACACTGCTCATTGCACACATGAATAACATGTGAATTCCAAATATAAAGTGGAGATTGAATTCCACCCCCCAACCTTACAGATAACACAAGGGTAGAAGCAAATTGCCATACAAAGCCTTGAGTCGCTTGAAATAATCCAACCATAATGATCATTTCAAAATTAAATATCCTGCCAAAAATTAGAAGCTGCCCTTTAGGCCACTACTTTAAAGCAGACAGAGGGTTCTGTTTTCTTATTTCTGCCTGTCCTTTGTTTCTACTTGTCAGTTTTCCATTGATCCTTGTATCCATGTATCCATTTGATAACATATTACATACTTGCCAACAGCCCATAGTGTCAGCCAAAGTGCCCATATTAGGGTTAACCAAAGGAAGCTAGGGTTAGGGTTACAAAAACTATGGCCTTCTGAGGCATCAAAACTTGTTTTTATGATAGTTCTGGGCCCCCACTGGCCAGGAAACCACAGTTTAGCTCCTTCTGATACTTTATATCATACTTTTGCCCATATTCAATTCAATTCAATTTTTATCGTCATTAACACAAAAGAGGAGGGGAGTTGCAACATACAAGACAAAGTGCAAAACATAGACGGAAAGGGGAGGCGGGGAGGAATGTACATAGGTTGGACATACAGTACGTTACATGCATTATGCATAAGTTATACATACATACATCACATACACATACATTACACATAAGGTAGCCAGTCATAAGGTGCAGATAAATAGTACAATGAAATAAAATAGTGCAAAGGCAAGTGAGTGCAAATGGCAATTGAGGGCTCATTTGGGAGGGTGAATAAGTGTCGTGAATGACAATAGATCAGTCTTCAGTGGGTAGACAATTCAGGAGGTTAACAGCTTGAGGGACTAAGCTGTTCCTGAGTCTGGAAGTGCGGGCATAGAGACTTCTGTAGTGCCTCCCAGAGGGCAGGAGGGAGAACAGACCATGGTTGGGGTGGGTGGGGTCCCTGATGATGCTGGGTGGGGTCCCTGCTGATGCTGAGACCCCTACGAAGGCACTGCTTGTTGTGGATGTCTGTTATTGCAGGGAGCTGGGTATCGATGATGTGCTGGGCCGACTTGGTGACCCGCTGTAGGGCCTTTCGGTCAGCAGATGTGCAGTTATCATACCACACAATGATGCAGCTGGTTAGGGTGCTTTCGATAGTCCAGTTACAGAGGGAGGGGCCGAGGCGAAGTGAGAGGAGTTTGGTTATTAGCTTTGAGAGGATGATGGTATTGAAGGGAGAGCTGTAATCAATGAACAGCATCCGGATGTAACTGTTTTTATGTTCCAGGTGGGTCAGGGCAGAGTGTAGGGCAATAGCAATGGTGTCCTCTGTAGATCTTTTGGCACAGTAGGCAAAGTGATGAGGGTCAAGTTTGGGGGGAATGATGTTTTTGATGTAGGCCAGGACCAGTTTCTCAAAGCACTTCATGGCAATTGGGGTGAGTGCTATGGGTCGGTAGTCATCCAGGCATGTGGGTGTTCATTTTTTGGGGACAGGGATGAAAGAAGTTGTTTTTAGGCAGGTGGGGACTGTAGATTAGGAGAGAAGTTGAAGATTGAAGTGAACACCACAGCCAGCCGATGAAAGCACTCCCGGGAGGTGGTGTAGTGGTTAGGGACGTGACTGTGTAATTGAAAGATTGCCGGTTCGAAGTCCCCGTCCCTCTGAGGTACCCTGAATAAGGTACTGTCCCCAAGCATTGCTCACATAGCTGCCCCCAGCTGTGTCACATGGATTAAATGCAGATGTCACCTTTCCTTGTTGTGTGTCGACAATTAATCACCTAATTATTTCCAGGCTGGACTACTATAATCCCCTCCTTTCTGGTTCTCCATCTGGATCCTTAAGTGAACTTCATTTGGTACAAGTTTTAGTTCTTACAAAAACTAAAAAATATCATATTAACCCTGTCCTATGCTCCCTTCACTGGCTTCCAGTTAAGTCTCGGATTGACTACAAAATACTGCCATTAACCTACAAAGCACTGAATGGCCTTGCACCAGAATACCTTAGAGATCTACTGGTCTCTTACAACCCTTCTCGCCTGCTTCGATCTCAAGGAGCAGGATATCTATTAGTACCTAAAGCAAAAAGAACTACAGCAGGTCTCAGAGCATTCTCTAAGAGCTCCACAGCTGTGGAATAGTCTTCCAGCAGATGTGCAAGATTCAGGCTCACTTTCAATATTCAAGTCTAAAATAAAAACACACTTATTTAGTCTAGCGTATAGGGACTCTAGTTCTAACTTTAGCTAACCAGTCACTCCTAGTTAGGCCTACAGAGTGAGAACTAGGTGGGGATCTGTGCCATTGGCTTTGGATGAGCTGAGCTGTCAGTGCTGCCACTCTAGCTTCACACTCCTCTGTGGAACTGGAGTGCTGATGTTCGGAGACTCCCCAAGCTTATGTCCCCTTTGCCTTTCCGTCTTACTTACGCTGCCACAGCCATATCTGCCAGAGCCTGCAAATTGCACTCACCCAGCTATTTGCACTGCCTGTAGTCTCCCATGCTTTGGCTAATGCACCCGCATATAGAGTGAAATCTTAACATTTGTACTATATAAATTTGTATTTTGTCCATTTGACTCCTCTGCCGGAGCCCCGGGAGGATGGGCTCCCCCTTTGGGTCTGGTTCCTCCTAAGATTTCTTCCTTCTAGGGAGATTTTCCTTGCCACTGTAGCCTCTGGCTTGCTCACTGGGGGGTTTATGTGGCAGAGATAATGTAAAGTGCTTTGAGACAATGCGATGTTGTAGAGATGTGCTATACAAATAAATTTGAATTGAATTGAATTATTGCATGTCACACTGGTTCATAAATTTATTTGCTTGAATGTTAATTATGGGTTCTTACTGTGGAATGCAGGTGAGTGAGTGTGTATGTGTGTGTGTGGAGGGGAGGGGGGCTGAATTCAAATATCTAACTGGAGTTTCCCTGTCATACATGGCTTGTGATTCAGTCACAGTTAGGCTTTACGTTGTATATCGTATAAATTTACTTGTATATATTTACAGTATATGTACATGGAGGAAGGGATTCATCTAAAAGGTATAAGTGTATGATTTTCTGCTGTTCTTGGCCTCAGGAACATCTCTCTTAAGGGTCCAGCAGAAGTCATCAAACATGTGTACAAACAGAAAAAATGTGTAAGACTATATAAAAATGAGTCAAATTAAATATTATTAATAATTTCAAAAAAATATCTAGTCATAGAACATGATTAGTAAATATATCAGTAACAAGCAATGAAAAACTTAAAAATTTCTGGGATCTTGAAACTCTGAGGTTTTGTGACCTTCGGTAAATAAATGTATAACTTATATGTTATCCTATTGCCCCTCTCTACCGTCCCTGGAGCAGGAAAGACTTTATTGATTTGTTGCTCAGTCTTTGTTATCTGGATGTGGTTATCTTGCCTCTAAAATATGGTGTAGCTTTGAAAGTCATCAAGAGGCACCTTCAGCTCTGAATAAAGTTATTTTTTTCCATTTGAGGAAGACATTCATTGCATTCTTTTTGTATTGGTCATGGTAATCAAAAATTATATGGAAGTATGTATCAGTATTAGAAGCACATGCAGTAAGCCAAGACTTGTTATAAATTGAAAAATGTTTATAAAAAAACAAAATTTCAAGAGTTGACTTTGCTACTTTAACACCTAAATAATGTGCACTGCAAAAGTTTAATACTATTGCGGAGATATCCAGCCAAATATTTAAATTCTTTAGGTTTACATTTTATGAGCATTATTCAAATGCATGACAGTTTTATAATTAAATGGCTCAAAAATGATGTATCAATATCATTATATATTTTATATTATTATAATATTATAGTCCCCAGTGACCCTGTTCAGGATGAGTGGTTGGTTACTTAAAATAAACTTGCAAAATGAATCTCATAGTGATTCCACATGTACACCATTATCTTATGACAGGTCAGGTCAGGTCAGGTCAGGTTGGGGAGCACTGGTATAGCGTGTTGCCGCACGTACCTCACAATGAACTACATTGGGATCCCAGTTGGCTACCCCCCAGGCCGACACGTGGTCCAGTCCCACCCTCTGCAATTAACAGTCTATCTGCCGCAGTTATGTGTTACTTAGGCGTTCCATTGGCCTGGACCAGCCGCTCGGGTCCCCAGTAGTGACGATCCTGTGAGCCGGATCATTGCCGTAACTGATGCTCTGGCACAATGCAGGTAATGTGCCTCATTCAGGACTCCCTGGGCAACTGCTTGTGCTTTGATTCTTCTGTACGTGGGACGTGGCTCACTGCAGCAAAGATGGTGTGTCATTTGCTCACAGATTCCTTTAGCAAACACCTCCTTACCTGCCCTTGAAGCCCTTGCAGCCGCCTGGTACAGACTGAAGATGCCATCAAGCTGTGCGCTGCGACTTCTCTCAGTCATATCCAGTGTGCCCTGCCATATGAAACACCTCCTTCTGGGAACACTACCTTGGGATAAAACTACCTTCGGGGTCTTGTCACGGAAGGTCTCCCACAACACATTAGAAGCAGCAGTTGCATCCAAGTCGGCAAGTTCCTTGTATTTAGCTGTATTCAGCCCTACTACTGAATTACATAATTAGTCTATGTAATGTACTACAGCAACCGGGAGAGGCTAAAACGGACCCGACACAAGCCTTTATTTGGGGGTCTGATAGAACTGGACTGCATTATTTAAAGTAATTACTGTAAATTTTTTGGGGTTGGGCTAAAAAACATTTTAGGGCCAAAAGCCCTCCTCAAAGCCCAGACAGTGGAGGACAAGAGTTTTATTATAATGATGGAGGTGGTTGACCATACTGATGAAATCCAAAATAAGCAACCTCAATGAGAACATTTATGAATATGAAGGAAAGAAATTTAAAGAGAGACTGGCCACTGCATGGAAAATAACGATTAGTATTGACATTTGAACAACTAAGGGACTACTAACCATCCTGGACACAGACTGTCCTTTCTATCAAAGCTTGGGTTGATCATTGCACTAAAACATTCTTGCAGTCATCACATATAATGGGAGCAACATGGTTGCTGCATTCAGAACAGAAGAAGAGGAACCCTTGCTCTGAAGACACAAAAGAGATGACGGGAGTAAGGGTTAACATTAGAATGAGGAGGCAAGGTAAGACCATTATGACGTTATTCAATTTCAAACAAATAATATTGCAATAATTGAAACAAATGGTTGATTTTAAACCCTTGTTTTTGTTGTGGGACCACAGTTGTGCTGTAAGTAACAGATATCATGGGTCTCATTCAGTTCAGCAAAGTTTATTATATTGTTCCATGAGACAAAATTTGTTTTGCAGCAGGACGTACATGACAATAAAAACATGAAATAAAACAGCCCATGCAGTTAAATATGTATAGTATGTATGTATAGTAGTTACAAGGACGCCACTTTCCCCGCTCATACATACAATTTCTCTGCCTTTGATTGTGCCAGCCTTACTGGACTTGATCACCTGTGCTCTCTGGTATCTGCTCACTGAGACCTGCATGTTCTGGCAGACAAAATGAAAGTTAACCTGGAAAAATGCCTCAACTGCTTCCTATTTCCCTGTGGAGCCAAGTTCTCTCCACTCGCAGCTGCTGCTTGTTTTCTTGAACAGTTGCTGGCGATGAAAACACAGATGTTAGAGTCCAGGAACTTTTGAGTGAAGCAGAAAATCTGTCTTCAGTACATCCACATCAACAACACAAGGGAAGGAGGAGTTGGAAAAAGATGACGGGGATGCGTCAGTGAAGGATATTGAGGAGGTGCTGTCCACTAAGCAACCGCGATTTCGGTTTTTGTTCACCAAATTGGCATCCTCTTGTCAAAACCACACAGAGCCTGTGCTGAACAGGAGATGAGGAAATACAAAGAGGAGCACGACCTGAAACCTTGAAACCTTGGGCCCTAGATTTCCTTGGAATTCCATCATGGCAGTATGCATATTACAGGGGACCTGACAAGAGCCCGTTGCAACGGGTCAAGGGTCATCTTGAAGAGAAGTGTCTTCCTAAAACTGTATAAGTAAACTTATACTTATGCAGAAAATTATGAATTCATAAAGGACCCGTGAAGGAAATTTGATTGCATTGCACTTTATCTAACAAACTTTAGGCATTCATCTTTATATGAAAGAATGATGGTAAGTCAGTAACACCTCTCAGCCTAGATGACTAAGGATCATAGGTATGCTCACGTAAAAGGCATGCTTACTTCTCAAGAGAATTTATATAGCCAGGAGATATTTCCTTCAGCAAAATCCATTTCAGTATTATGAACCTGTCTGAGAAAATTATGACCAAAAAATGTCCTAAAATTTGATTTGCATTAAACCAGAGTTCCACTGACTAAATCTTAACCAAAATAAAATACAAAATAAAAACATGTCAAACATGTTTCATGTGCCATTACTTCATGGGCGAATTTTTTTTTTTAGTTTTATAAGCTGATCAGTTAATGGGTGTTTATGTTTTACTGTTCTACAAAGCTATGCTTTATTACATAATACAGTCCAGTTAATTTATATTAATTTAACTAATTAAATTTATACAGGTACAATGAATAATATATGTTTATTTGGCTTATTTAAGTTTAAGTTTAATAATTTAAGGTGCCCTACATTTGGAGGCATAATTGTACATACCTTGTTTTGAGAAGCACTTTTATAAATAAATATTTGGTATCACTTTAAGTAAGGGTGCTCTATGACAGCTACATGACACAAACATCAGCCCTTCATGACAGTCGACAGACCTGATAAGTTATGTCAGCTGCCATGAAGGGCTTATGTTGGTGTCATGTAGCTGTCATAGAGCACCCATAAATAAAGTGTCACCACATATTTTTGAAGAATATTTTAGTTGATTTCTTCTGCTTTTAAAACAGTACTTATTTTCACTTACCTTCACTGCTTTTCCAGCAGAATACAAGAAATTCCCAATATACATTATCACTGTTAATTACATGAAACACTTTCCAGCCTTGTACCTAACAAAAAATATGGTATTTTATTGGGCATTTTGTGGTAAGTCTCTGTAGAAATTACAGCAAAGTCTAAGAGTGTAGGTTATAACTGTAATATTAATCTGGCTGCTGAAGATTACAGTAAGATATGCTTTTAAAAACTAGAAGTTAAATGAAACACTAGAACTTAAAAATTCCATTTGCGTTAAAAATATAAGTTTTCCCTGTCTGAAATTTTCCTTCTGATTGTCGATGAGTTCAGTCATTCTTGGTCTTTACATTGATGCTTTTGAAGTTTGAAATCCTTTGGGTATGCCCAAAAAGAAACATTTGAGTTGTGTACTGGATTCTTGCCAATCTATTAACAATATATTGTTAAACTGTACATTGAATTCCATACGGTATCTTGTGTCTTGATAGTCAAAAAGTTTGCTGTTATGCTAGAGCAGCAAGGTATCGGGCTGGTTGAAGTAGGTGATAAAGGCACCATTTTGTTGGGTTACTGCTGATAATAATGCTGATAACTTCTTTCTGCATGGCAACATGAAATGGCACACAATGGCCGTTTCCTTTCATCAAAGCATAAAAGAAACTCGTGCCAGGTACAGGAAGCGGGGCAGGACTTTTATTTTTAAAACAAGCAGCATGGTGTGAATGGAACATGTCCACTCACAGATTAGCATTTCCACGTTGTGAATGTTTCCCTCTTGATGATTTACATGATCTGTTACAAGGCACTTTTCCAAATGAACTCAAAAAGTATTTGTGTTTAATCACAGAACAAGGTAATTAAATTCCTCCCATGCATGTTTAAAGGTAAAACAGATGAGCCTCAGCCAATTGCTATTTGTGAAAAAAGGCTATTAAAGCTCTTCTCGGGCTTCGTTCATTAGTTACAGTGTCCCTGAAGGGGATACATACAGTAGGAAGTGCTGATTCTCCTCAAAAACACTGTGGAAGTGGCAGTATTATGTGGATTTAACAATGAATCAATTTAATTTTTGTCTTAAAAAGTGCTCGGTACACAGAGAGTTGCTGCTTAAAACCATCTCAATTTTAGACTGAGCCCTGAGCACAATATCTGGGAGCATTACTCTGAACTAATTAAGCAATATGGTCCTCTCTCAGATGTGTGGACAATGTGGTCTGAGGGCAAGCATATTTTTTACAGAAGGTTATTCATGACACCCAGACTTTCAAAAATATATTCTTTCATTGACTGAGAGACATGAGAAAATTATGGGGTATAATTTAGACTATATTGCCCTTTTCAAGCTGTCTGTGGAAATAACAATTGCTGCAGCTCTAATGACTTCCATTCCTGAAAAAGTTCTGGGCATGTTTTGTTGGAGACATGCACAGCTCGTATTCTTGTAGGATCATCTGTGTCACAGACCCACCCGGGGGATCCCCTCTTGCATCATTCCTTCCATGGTAACCAAGCTGCCCTAGGGATTCCCGCTAACGGATGCCACCCAGTCAGGGAGACTCTGTGCAGCCCACACCCCAGGATCACCAGTGATTTCAGTTTGCACAGCAGTGCCCCTTCCGAGCTCTTGCGTGTGCTAATAATGGTGCTTCTGTTCCTTGACCCCCGACTTTCCCTTGCCCCTTTTCCCTTTCTTGTATTGCCTGTTTGTTTATCACCCAACCTTTGTCTGTCTACTGACTCTGATTGTGCCGGACGGTTGGGATGCAGTGGTTTTCCAACTTAATCCGTTCCAGGGGGCCATTCGAGAACTTTCCCATAATAAATTATGTTAATTGGTTTAATCCGTTCCAGACCCCCAAATGATTGTCTGTTTAAACCTACATGAATACCAACCTAATGCTAAAACCATGAATAAAAACTTTAAAAACCAAAAATACATATTTAACTGCTCTTTACCTGTACTGTGGAGAGCTAAAAGTATACAATAGGTAGAGATGCTATTACCAGCTTACTGTTTCTCATTTATCCATCTTAACAACAGTTTTTCTACCTCTTCAATTGCCTGTGATCTTTGTTTCGTAAGCGCTTTCACCCCTTTAGCAACATCAGCTCCTTGGACGGGCTCTGTACGTTTCATTATGGTTGATGGGAATTCCATGGGGGGCATGGCGGCCATGGAGGGAATGATGCTTAACTGAAGAGCTTCAGCCTTGACAGACAAATCTAATATATATAAGAGATGCTAGCTTAAGATTTTCCAATGGAAAAAAAAGTAAGCAAACAGCTTTCTATTCACGATCTTTCGGTGCCAGGGACATAATTAGAATTTGGAAATTTCGTTTAATTTGATGTTTGTTAGTAAATATGTACTGTATGTATATGGCTTTTGGCTTTTTCTACTTCAATGGTTAATGGATTCATATTGGAATTTTCCCATTTTAACTCATCTTTGTACTCCATGGTGGTTTAGTTTGTGTTAATAATTTATGTGTTGTCTTGTTTCTTCCCTCTCTTCACCAATTAAGACTTCAGAGAGAGCAGCGAGAACTACACTTCTTATGGGATTTCCTGCCATCGTATGTGATGATGCCAAATATTTCTCTGTGATATTCTCTGTAAGTAAATTGCCACTAAAAAGTCCTCCCCACCCCAAAAGGTCTTATTAAACTTATCAGTTAACGTAATATAAAGTTTGTTCAACTTCATACATTGTCTTAATCACTTCAAATCCTTTGTAAGAGCTGCATTTACCTGAAAGAAAATACACTGCTTGGAGAGTCTTTTTTATTCAAAGATGACACAATTACACATCTGGGACGCGAGCATGTTTACCACTCTGGTTGACTGACAGGTACCCATGCAAAAACTGCAGTGTCACTGACAGTGGGCCCTGTTTGAAATGTCAGCATCCAGATTTCGTGCAGCTGCCAAGCACATGCCCACAATGCCCCAGCCCTAACTTGGCATAGTTATAAACAATGATTGCAGCAGCTGCAACCACCCCCCCAACATTCACACCTTTTAAAAACAGCTCCATCGACAATGCCAGGGAAGACTGGGCTTTATGTTCGGACTCACTGACTGCAGTTACTGGCCAGGCCTCTCTTTGCTGTGGATGATCTCCTGCTTTTGATTTTCCTTTTTTTCTCCCAAGATAAAATATTGCTGCTTTTTTATCTTTCTCTCTCATATCTACTCTGCATCCCCTTAGTCATGTGGAATAAAACCTTTCACCAAATCTTGGGAAACCACCATTTATGCTCATCCCCACCCCAAAGAACCTTGACCTTCATTTCTCTCCATAGCATTTCCAAAGTATAAATATACTTTTCATGTTCGTCTGTAATACATTAGATGCATGTAAGTATTTTGTGATGGAAATGGCTTTGTTTGGAAACATTTCACGTTCATGATGGATGCGTCCCCCTGGCTATCCTGTTCAGGTGTAATTCAGTAATTCATTGCTTTTTAAGTGAAGATTCCATTTTGGAGGATTTAGAGGTTGCTCTGTGGGTGCTTTCCCTTACTGTTTACTTTGGGCTTTACTTCTTTTGTAACTTTGGTTTACTGATGTAATATCCATGTCTGTATTTTATTCACTTGTGAATATGCTAATGCTGTAAGGTGTTTATGATGTCATTTGATTAAAGGGCCCATGTTGGGGCTGCGCCATGCATAACAATTCTGTAGTCCTCACTGACAATCCACTGACAAAAGATACTCTGTAGCAGCCAAACTCACAGAATAAGTTTCATTCTGTGGTTGCGATAGTCGCTACTAGTTAAAAGTGCTACCCAATGAGCCACCATGCCATACTGGAAAATTAAGGTAATGATTATTATTGTATTATAGTTTTCATTGAACAAAACATTAACAAAATACAGTAATGAGGTATGGTAATACATAATCTAATAATAATAATAATAATTAGTATATGTCTGATAAAATGTCAAGTCATTTTTACTTATAAGGCACATTTATAAACAATGTATAGTGTGCCAGAGTGCTGGGGCCTATTTCAGAAAGCAGGATTTCTTGCTTAGCCGGATAACTTACCAGATTAAAGGTCATCTGGGGTACAAGTAAAAAGCTAAATGTAAAAATGCTAAAAGTGAGGCTGGCCAAATATCTCAACCCAACACAGAGGATCTGGTACAGTCAGTGTTTTACTATAGCATGTTAAATTTGTAGCAATTTAATGAGATAGATCATTCCATACCTACTGACTCTATCATATATTCACCAGAATGATTTAATGGGTTTCTCAGAACTCTTATCGTCTAAGTAGCATATTTGATCAAGAGCGCTCTCTCATCTATCGGATTAGAAAGGAAAAGAAGGAACAGCGATTTCTGGAGGTGTCTGACTGCTGTCATTTCATTGGCCAAGATTGAAGCATGACAAGCCTCACAGAGCATGTAGATGTAGCCATCCCAGTTATACACATACAACAAATGGGGTCCAACAAAATTCAAAATCCAAATAAGTAATTTAAAAGATCAAAAGACAGGTCAATATACCTGGAAAAAAAGAATGTCAAAACACAATAGGCAATGACAATGTGGCAAACTTAAGGCTCAGTAGAAAAAGTATAATACCTTATAAAGGTTACAATTCACGCAGAACCCTTATACCTTAGACTAATTTTAAGATGTATTGCAGGTGTCGCTAGTATTCAGATGAGGCAGGGTGTGGTCTGGGTGGATGTAATTGCTGGAAGTACTGATTGGAGGCAAATGTGTCAAAAGTAGTACAACATTCTGTGAGACCAGTATAAGCAGGTGAGTGTCCAATTACCCTTTTTAATTTAAATAATGTAATGATTCAATTACATTCAATTAGCTAATTTGATATACCAAAGTTAATTAACTGACTACCACTGAATTAACTGACTGTCACATGAGGGAAACATCCTTGCATTTCAGCATCCCACAAGATGTTGTCTTGTACTATAAATTCTGTGCCACAGCTGAGTTTGCATTGCATCATGTTCTTTACATTATTCAAGAGTGCTGATGGTGACAAGACTGACAAAAAGTGTAGTCCTACTGACAGATATTCTATTAGGACAAGCAATTTCTCTTGAGCGTTTGTTTAATATGATAAAACAATACAAATGAAATGAAAGAGCATGTGTGAGAGAGGGCTTTGATTAGCTATAATGTTTCTAAAATAAAAGTAAGTTGTCTAAGTAGAACATGCTTAAAAGTGTCAGGCTCAGCAGAGGCTCCCCATCATTGAGGTAGCCTTTGAATGCTGTGGCCTTGAGGAATGAGGCCCAGGAGCCCAGCTGTGTGGGCATCCCTAAGGACTTCCTTAAAAATTAGGGTAAGCTTTAGCCTCAGGATACATGACTGAGGCTATAAAGTTTTTTCCTCACCCTATCACCAAAAGCCAGGTATCAACCTTCGTGGGACTGGTTGGGTAATACCACCTTTTTCCACTCCTTTCTCAGACCTCACCTAGTAGGACCAACCCAAGTACACTACAAAAAACTGCCTTCCAGCAGTTGGGCGGTGTCCTGATCACTGAGCCTGTCCATTGTGCTCCTGTCTTTAAGAGGTTGGAGGTTGAACTAGGAGCCATCCTCTCCCAGGAATTGAGTGTGAAGAATAACCTGTTATTTATCTTTTGTGGAAGTTAATATTAACTGAATGGTATCATCAAGTAGGAGGCTCTGGCCATCAAAAGTCCTGTCAATGAGCTGAGGTATCTCTTTACAAAAAGCAAAGTTTCATGTCTCCCAGGAATGGATGGTCCCGACCAAGGAAACCAACACTCAAGTCACTTTGCTGTCTAGGACTTTAACTTCTCTGTATAACACCATATTGGGATGACCCATGTGAATGCAGACAGTCTCTCTGGCATGCACTGTCTCTGCATTGTTCTTCCATCGCTCCACCTATTATGGTGTACCATGGTACATGGGGCCCCATTGTAGTCCCTAGGGGCAGGAGCCCACTAAACTGTAGCAAACAACCATCAGAAAAATGCTGCCGGACAGCAACCGCATATCCAGCCATGAGGAAGGCGAACAGGACACAGCAATCAGTGCTAATTATTCAAGAAACAGGACAGGATCACCACACAGCTTAAAGGCAGCACCGCAGGCGGGAGTAGAGAGGGTAACGAGTGAGTAACCAGCTTGGGCTTTCTCTGTCTCCAGCTATAGACAGCCTGGGGAACAACTTCCCAGAGGGGACTACTGCCCCCCATCTGTTTTGGCCAGCAACCAAGGAAACGGAACCAACTATACATGAAAGGAGCTAGCTTTCACTCACTGGCTTCCCACACCCCACCCTCTGCCATGCCTTCCTGAGTGTAACCCCCTGTTACCTCTAAAATACACACGGCCCCTTTAGGGGCTTTTCTGCCATGCCTCCTCACACAATATACACATATTACCATTGTCAGTTTACCAATGTTGTTTTAATCCAATTGTTTACAATTTCCCAAATAATTTCTATTAAAATATACACTGTAAGTCAATTTTAATAATGAAACTATGGAAATATTAGAATTAAATGGCACAAACTACCCAATAACCAGGCAACTAAACTAAAAAAAAAAATCACCAATAGGCTACACACATGCAAAACTAACTTAAGAATATATGCAAAATATTTTACAGGAAAAAACAACAGAGCCTACTGGTATTATTTTAGTAACTTTTAAAGAACAACAGAACCTACACTCACCTAAAGGATTATTAGGAACACCATACTAATACAGTGTTTGACCCCGTTTCGGCTTCAGAACTGCCTTAATTCTACGTGGCATTGATTCAACTAGGTGCTGAAAGCATTCTTTAGAAATGTTGGCCCATATTGATAGGATAGCATCTTGCAGTTGATGGAGATTTGTGGG
>JAODKM010028735.1:0-19951 GCA_026780845.1 Petrocephalus sullivani
CCCAGCTATTCTACCGCTCACCTCCAGGTGTCCCAGCTGTTCTACCGCTCGCCTCCAGGTGTCCCAGCTGTTCTACCTCTCGCCTCCAGGTGTCCCAGCTGTTCTACCGCTCGCCTCCAGGTGTCCTAGCTGTTCTACCGCTCACCTCCAGGTGTCCCAGCTGTTCTACCTCTCGCCTCCAGGTGTCCCAGCTGTTCTACCGCTCACCTCCAGGTGTCCCATCAGCTCTGGCCTTGTCCTACTGGTGCCTGCCTCATGATCTCCTGGCTCACTGCTGGTGGTTTCCTCATCGGCTCAGTCGCTGTCAGGCTGACATCCAACTCCTCAGCTGCTGCTAGCCTAAAGCCCAATTCTCCAGCCACCACAAGACCAGACTGGAGTGACCTAGAGGATGCCGTTTTGGTGGACTTGGAGTGGGACCTCCTGGGCCTAGCCTTAAGCCCTGCTCTGGGTACAAAGATCAATGGCGTATGCCTAAGGCTTATGCCAACCCAGACCTAGGTCCTGGGGCAGCCACTGGTGTCGGCAAAAGAGAGAGTTTCCTAGAGAGTGAGACAGGGCCAGGGCCTGCCCGGGTGACGCTCCCACTGGGAGCCAGCAGGAATAACCCATGGCAGCCTGCTCCTGCCCTGCATTACTCTGCATGCCATCCTGTTTGCCTGCAGTCCCCTTGGTGCACCGCAGCCCTCCGGCAGCACTGGCCTCTTGGCGCATCCCGGCCCAGCTGGACCTCCAAGGCCCTTAGGTCCTGCAGTCTGGATGGGCTCCCCCTTGCATGTGAACAGGCCCATGTGGGTCTGCGTCCCAGGGTCAACACCCAGCTCCCACGGGTCTGAAACTCTCCCCAGACATGCCCCTGACATCTCCCCTGTCCTGCCTATGTTTTACCCTTACCATGTTTTATGCTCCATGTGTTTATGTTCCCCTGCTTATCTGACCTGTTCTGGTGTGGCGTGCTCTGTCTGTCTCTGTCTCTTCTGCTCCCTAGTCCCTGTTCCTGGTGTGTTCCTGGTGCCTGGCTTTGTCCTATGTTTTGTCTGTTTCTTCGATGTGGCTCTGTTCAGTGTTCTTCTCTCCTGTTGACCTCCTGGCTGTCCCCTGGTTGAGCCTGGGTGGAAACTCAAATCCCAGTCTCAGAGGTGTGAGACAACCGTGCCAACCACTGGTAACCACTAGGAATTACATAGGTATTAATATATTTTTTATAACTGCGGAACTTTGTAAAATTTATCATTGATCAACCTCACCACAACTGAGCAAAATTGATCATAAGGCTCATCCCACCAACAGGGGCACACCCCAAAGGCATATCTTTTGTCATATCTCACAGCTGATTTTTTTTACCATTTCGGTTTTTTATGATTTGTCAAGCAATTTGTTCCTAATGATATGTATTAATTGTTTGCTACTTCTGCTTTGAATAGTGTTTTTTAACAATATCAGAGTCAAACGCACCGATGCAGTTTTAATAAATGGAACTATTTATTCAATTGATGTTTTCCATGATTCCTAATTTAGAGCATCAAACAGTATTTAGGGGGATAGGGGCACTCTGTCAGTCATTTTGAAGAAGACAGACACAGATGCAGCAGCCACAGATTTACACACGTGCTTTGTGGGCAACTTGAAATACTGCTATTCCTAAGGTAAGATGTTCAAAGTCAATAAAAATGTCAACTGTCAGGGAGGGAGCTTGAGGAGTGGAGGACCAGATTGGGAAACACTTGCTTGTATGAAACATCTGGGAGACTGAAAAATGTATAGAAGCACTGCAGAGTCACAAGGGGGGCCTGAGCCACGCAGCATACGGCACAAACCAGGGCAACATCCTGCATGATCATTACCAAATAAACACACACACAGTCACACATTCAAGGCAATTTAGAGACACACCTCTTTCAACCTCTGGAGTAAAGCAGAGGATCCCGAGAAAATTCCCGAAATACTAGGAGACCATGCAAAACCTCCAGCAAACCAAAGCAAGATCTTTAGCCCCCCAAAGGTGTGATGCAACTGCTACGTTCTGAGCATCTCTGCCGTTAATACCGACAAATCACCCACCCTTCGGTATGTTTGTCCTGCGTCACCTCGGCACCAGGGTCCCAAGCAGCATGGGGCACAATGCTGGTGTACCTCCTGGATGGTCCATTACAGGTCAAATACATACACACTCATGCACTAAGGGCAATGAAAGAAGCACCAAATAACCTCCCCAATGTCTATGAACATGGAGAGAAAATGCATACTCCACACACAGAGCCCTTCCCCCAAGCCACCATGACACCCAGCCTGCTTCCAAGTCAATACATATAAAAGAGTGTTGAAGTTTGAATGACTGTGTGTTGATTTCAATTATGTTATACTGGGGTCATGGCCTTCTTCCATCCCTCTCGTTCTCTCTAACGAACCACACCTGCCTCTCGTTTCAGGCGACGTGTGACTTCCTCCAACTGCCTCTCATCTGCTCCCTCATAAGTGGTGCTATAAAGTGCCTCCCAGTCTTGTACTCCAGAGTCCTGTCTTTGATGTCATTCCCTGCATGTCCTCTGATGGTTGTCCCCTTACATTCATCCCCTTTGATCTTGTTCCTTTGTTGCTTTTTCCTTATAGACCCATTTGTTTGGCTCAACGCCTGTTCCTGTTGTTCTGTGGACTTTGACACACAGGTGGAATATATTATTAATCTTGAACAAATATAAATGAGACAAGGTTTCCAGAGCTATTTATTTTATTGCTTTGAACTGGATAAATTGAAGAGACAAAGTTTATATACAGGGTTATGCTGAAATAATATAATGAGCCCGGTTGGACACACTGATCTGTGAAGTTGATGTTGCCACTTACTGGATACACCTAATCAATTATCTTGCACATGCACAGTCGGCAGTCCAAAGGTGTTAAATATCTCAGTAGGATGAGGGTTAATTGTGACACTTAGCCCTAATCCTAGTCAGCACATGCAAGAACAGGCACAGATCCGATTGCATTGAGACAATTCAAGCAAAGATGAATTTTTAATAAAGACTTTTGAGGAGGTGGGAAGAGTGTGGAAGAGTATACTTGGTTCATTGAGTGGTGCATCGAGCTCTGCTCTTGTATGCGCACGAGAGGCGTTGCTGAGAAGTGCAGTTGAACTCAGCACTGAGATATCAACCATGTCCCAATTCAGGGTTTGCATCCTTCGTAGGACACAAGGCTGAAGCTTCTGATTCGTTGGGCTTCTTATTTAAAGGCTTCCTATTCGCAGGTAAGTAACGTATATTTATTTCATATATGCATTTAACAAATCTCCTTGTAATGTACATGGCAGAATTACCCAGGAATAATGTGATTATTCTTGGGCCAGGAAAATACGAAATGCATAGCATATCGCAAATATGCCACTGTAGGCAAACACTATAATTGGCCTCACCCAGATTGGTTTTATACAGGAAAACCAACTGTGCCCATGATGAAACGCCACAATTCCACCTTTCTCACCTTGGGCCAGGCCGCACTGGGGCGGAGCTCAGGAGGGGTGGGGCCAGCTTGGCCGGCAGGACAGGCAGGGCAGGGAAGGCAGTGGGAGGGGCTGGGATGGCCGCACTGGGGCGGAGCTCAGGAGGGGTGGGGCCAGCTTGGCCGGCAGCACAGGCAGGGCAGGGAAGTCAGTGGGAGGGGCTGGGACGGCCATATTGGGGCAGAGCTCAGGAGGGGTGGGGCCAGCTTGGCCGGCAGCACGGGCAGGGCAGGGAAGGCAGTGGAAGGGGCTGGGACGACCACACTGGGGCAGAGCTCAGGAGGGTTGGGGCCAGCTTGGCCGGCAGCATAGGCAGGGCATGACACCCTCCACTGGACAGGTCGCTCTCGCCAGAGCCGGGAAGACGCCACCCAAAGGCAGGCTGTGGTGCAGGCAAAGAACCCCACGCTGGCACAGACTGGTAACAATGGCAGAACTGGGAAGCGCAGGACTGGGAAGCACTTAAATACTAGACTAATGAAGAGGCAAATGAGAGGCAGCTATGAATGGTTACCATGAGGGCAGGAACAAGAGGCAGGACAAACGAGCACCAGGCATGGCTTGTTTAGAGCCACGCCCAAGGGAAACACAGTGAGCAGACAAGTAGGCTGGACGTGACAAGAGCACCTTGTGTGGAAATTGACTGCTGTTCATTCTGCAGATTTGACCAAATCATAGCAGTATCCATTTTTGGATTTGTTCTTCGATTAAAGGTTGATGAATGCTATCATACTGTATGAGGTGCAATCACACTGATCTTTACAGGAGAATTGTCCAGGTCAGTGTTCGAAAGAGAACAATTTTGGTCTTACTGGAGATAATGGCTTTCTTCTGGAGACCCCATTTCAGTGAGGCAAATGCTGTTGCTGCTTAGCCAGTCCTGCTGTGGATTTCAGAGGTGGATGCTACTTTCTCCTGCTCCAGTGTTCTCAGGTATTTGAATTCTTGGAACTGTTCAATTTGGATCTCACTGAGATGAACTTGTGACCCATGACTTGATCACATTGTTTCTTAGACCATAAGACTGGGCAATGTAGGCTATGTGATAAAGGATGTCAGTAGCCTCTGACTCCGTGTTGGTGAATATGGTGCTGTCATGTGCAACTGTCAGGCCGGTCAGGAAGCTGTTTACTTCATAATGAACTCCATCTGTCCTTGAATGCTCACAATGGTATTAGTCATGATGTGGAAAAGCAGGGGAGAGGCAACATCTCCTTGGTGGACTCCAGTTTGCATAGAAAATGCCATAATAGTTTGTCTTGTATCTGCACTCTGCTAGTTGACTCATCGTATGATGCTTGGACAGGTTTTTTCATTTTCAGTGGTATGTGCTCATTTTCCAGCATGGCTGGTCAGTGAACACAAGCGAATGCAGATTTGAACTCAATGAAG
This sequence comes from Petrocephalus sullivani, assembly GCA_026780845.1. Taxonomy (NCBI): domain Eukaryota; kingdom Metazoa; phylum Chordata; class Actinopteri; order Osteoglossiformes; family Mormyridae; genus Petrocephalus; species Petrocephalus sullivani. Next base: position 4,892 of record JAODKM010028735.1, read on the forward strand.
ATGACGATGGTGCTCTTTCCACACTTGATCCATTCCTCTGCTAGTTGACAAATTGCTAATATTTGATCGATGTAACTTGTGTGTGGCCTAAATCCTGCTTGCCTTTCTTGGCTGGTTTGTTCCCAATGTTTCTGCACTCTTGATTATATGATCTTCATGAACACCTTGCCATTGATTGGAAGGAGGCGGATGCCTCTGTAGTCTGCCTATTCCCGGCTATCTCCCTTCATCCGGAGTGGCACAATGATACCTTTCTCCCATGCTGATGGAATGCATTCCGAGCGCGAGATGTGTGTCAGGAGAACGTGGAGCTGTTCCAGCAGGTCGTCTCCTCCAGCTTTGATCATTTCAGCAGTGACTTGATGCACACCAGGTGCCTTTTCATTATTCAATGATCTTATTGCACTCTTCACTTCATCAACTGTTGGCACACAATTAAGGGATGTATTCTCAGGTGGGTTGGCTTTGGTAATGGTCCCTGGGGCAGGTCATGGTTATTTATCTGTTGGAAGAAATCTTTCCATGGCTGCAGATGTTCACCAGGGAAGCTCACAAAGGTGCCATCCACCTTCTTGAATTTGATGTTAGTTGCTGTGGTTTTAGTACTCAGTCTCCTGAGGGTCTGACAAAAAGTCCGGTACTCTCACGAGGATGCTGCTTCTTCTAGGTCAGCTGTGATACTATTACAGTAGGCCTCTTGTTCCACCTTCATCTTCCAGCTGATGCATTTGTTCGGTTGCCAGTATTGTTCAAAGTCAACGCATTCAGCTTGTTTTCATTTTTCCATCAGCTCCAAGCGTGCATCCCGAATCCAAGGCTGTGTCTGACAGCAGATGGCGGTGAGCACAGAAGGACGGAGCAATCTAGGATGAACTGCTTTTCTTCTGCATCGACATCATCGAATTGTTGCGAATTGTTGAAAAGGGTGATTTGGAATTCTTGTTTGAGTGCAGGGTTCCTCAGACAGGCCCCATTTAGTTATGTTGGCACTGGTGCTTTGCACTTTCCCCATTGTAACTGCGGTTGTACCTCGGCATGGATGAGAGAATGGTCGGATCCACATTCGTTATGTTCGGATCCCCTCATTACACACACATCTTGCTAATCGGGATGTCCAGAACAGCTGAATCTTTGCCAGTTGGGTTGCGCCATGTAAGCTTGTGTTTGTGAAAAATAGGCCATTACCTATTACCATGCTGTTTGATGCAGCAAAGGACAGCAGGGGCAGTCCATTGACATTCATCTTGCCATGACCAAATCTACCCAGTGTTCTGTCCCATCCAGTCCTGTCTGTGCCAATGTGGACATTGATCTCCCGTCCAGAAAGGTCATTTCAGTCTGTAGGATCATATCCAGCATATGTTAGAGCCGGTTGTATAAATCGTCCTTGGTTGCATCCAGGGGTGAGTCTTCCAAAAGCTCCCGTTAGCAATTACCATTGTTGGACTCATTCAGTTGCATGGTTCTAACTATGCAAGTTGCTAACATATGCTTTTGGGAAAGGCACCCCAGGATAGTCTCAGTTAGGGCATACATTGACAGGATATGGGTCTTCATTGTGCTATTAATGGTGAGGGCTACCAGACGATCCGATACTAGTCGGAAAGTAATTACACTTTCAGTAGCCCATCTGTCCACCATAAAGCCAATGCCAGCTTCTCGTTTTTTACCATTACGTAAAATAGTGTCATTGCATCATTAATCATTAGTGGGCGGATAGTCATTTTTCCCAGATCCACTTAAATGTAATTTGGATGCTGCGGTAATTTTGCACTTCAACAGTTTTATGGCAATGATTTCCTTTTGTGCGGCGTTGTGTCCAGTTCGCACATTCCATGTGGCGATGCCAATTTGTACTTTTAGTGTCAGAAATGTGATTTTTCTTCTTCAGCCAGTGGTCCATTTTTCACCAGCACCCTGGGTTCCCAATGCTGGCACATCAGCTGCCCTGGATGCGAATTTGTTCAAACTTCCATGCAATTTCTTAACTTTTTTCCCAGTTCTGTTCACCACAGCAGGGTTACCACCCTCCTCCTTTTGCATCTAGGCCTGGGACTGTCCTTGGCGGAGTTAGTCTGGCCCAGATAGTTTTTATACCTGAAAAATAGCTGGAAACATGGCATGTTGAGCAATTTGTTTGAATAAGAAGCCACAATTCCATTTCGAATTTGGAGGTCTTGTTCATCTTGGGCCAGGCAAATATGAAATGCATAGTGCACAAAAGGTATACCAGTGCAAAGTAACACTGAAATTAGCCTGGCCTTAGTTTTATACATGGAAAAACAGCTGGAAGCATGACATGTTGAGTTATTCATTTGAATAAGAAGCCATTTGGAATTTGGAGGTGCTTTTAATCTTGGGCTAGGCAAATGCGAAATGCATAGTGCACAGCAGGTATGCCATAGTAAGAAAACACAGAAATTAGCCTGGCCCAGATCTTTTAGAACAGTCTGGCAGAATGTTCATAATTCATTGTAAAGTCTTGCCCTCAGATCTTTCTTCTTCCACACAATGAAAACCTATATAAATCTGTATTGGCTACCTTGCCTCCATGCTGTGATCAGAAGGCTGCCGGTATGAGCCAGGCCTCGGCAGGATAGTCACATATCTGTTGGCCCTTAAGCAAGGCCCTTAACACTTAGCTCCATGGGCATTGCTGCAGGAAAATGCCCTTTACTGCCAAGCTTACTGTCACCTTCATGTATGTCCTGGAGAACAAGATAGGGTAGGCAAAAAGAGAATCTCCCAGGGGAATCAAAACCATGTCATTATTATTTACAGGAAGGGCTAATGCCAGCTCTACCTGCTGCGGAGATTGCAGCCTTTTGGAGTACAAGGGGTACTCCTCAAGGCCTTTCATGACTCAGTAGTAGCATCAGTAGTCCTATATGGAATTACATCCAGGACCCTGGCTCAACTTTCAGCTGTAATGGACAATCCTGACCACCCATTACAGGAAACCCTGGGGGAACTGAGTAGCTGCATCAGTGGTGGACCGCGGCACTCATGATGCCTGAAGGAACCAGAAGGCTACCAGTGGTCCTTTATTCCTGCTGCCATTAGCAGGCACTGCTCTCAGTAGGACCAAGACTTACTGTGTCTCTGTATTACATTACACTGCAAACTAACACTTGTATATATGTAAGTGTAGATATGTGCAATATCAGAATTTTTTTTACAGTCTTGTACAGTTTTGTACTTACATATAGTTTTTCTGTCTTATTTACTTGTGCACCACAAATTCATTATATGACCTAATGCTTTTAGTTATTTTTGTATTATATTTTTAATTTATCATTGGCTGCGTTAAGAACTATTAACTATTGTAAATTGCTGTATCTGATTTATTATTCTCCCTGGGTGGCTGCATAGCTCAGTAGGCTGAGTGTGTGGCTTGGTTATCCCTTGGGTCTTGGGTTTGAGGCTGGCCAAAGGCTTATTTTGTTTCCGTTCTGTTTTCCCTTGTTGAGTTTTCGGTTCTAGGTTTACCCTCTTTGTGTTTTTGATTACTCTGTTCCATTTATCTTCCTAGTGTAGTGTCTCCTTTTGTTTTCCTTTGTTCCTTATTTCAGTGTTGATTAGCCGTCTTGTTGTTTTATCTGCTGCTAGTTGTCCTGCAGTTTTGTGATTTGGTTGGTTTCTGTTATGTCCTGTCCATCCTCATTAGTTCCTGTTTTCTGTGTATATAAGTGCCTGCCTTTGTCCTGCTTGTCAGTTAGTCATTGCAATGTTTGGGCTATGTCGGTGCTTCTGAGTTGTTAAGTTTCTAGTTTACTTGTTTTTCCCTGTTTTGTTTTCTGACCCCGTTTTGTTTTGTCCAAGACGCAAGTGCATCGTCACTTTTTCCCTGCTTGCATCTGTCGCACCATGTGACAGGCGGAACGTGTAGAAAAATTAAATGATGAACAGTGAAAATGAGCATGATAGGACCCCTTTTAATTGTGCCCTAGTCCTAATCAGCACATGAAACAACAGGTAGAGATCTGGTGGACAGAATGAAAAATTAGATACTGTCAAAGCCTATTGTAGGAGGGCTAGAGATGATGATGGAATAGTGATTTCATAGGAAAGAGCGGGTGATGGGGCTATCCAGGGAATACATCATTGGCAGGAGAAAAGACAGTTGGTGCTGAGACTGAGGGGAGACCAGGGATTGGCTGATCACATCATCAGCCAGTAGCAGCATAAAGAAGCCCTACTGTATGAAGAGTGCAAGACAGCCGGGCAGACTTGGGCAGTGGAGAACCTGTGCAGCCCTGGTCCAAGGCCTCAAGGGTGCAGAGAAAGTCCATGATCATGGAGAAGGCCACACAGGAGGAGCTGGAGTGCTACCTCATCAAGGAAGTGTCCCAGGGCCAGCAAGGCACATGGACACGCTGGGAGGCCATCACAGACAGAGCCATCAGCTGGACTCAGCTCCTCAAGCACAGCTCAGCTTCCAGATAAGGGCAGCATATGACACACTGACGTGTCCCCGAAATATTTCCCAGTGCTTTGAAAGTGAGGACACGTGTCCGCTATGCTGCAACTATATCACAGGCCTGCAACACATCTTGTCAGCGACAGGTGGCGGTACCACCAGGTGCTGAGAAGACTGGCGTAACTGCTGGAGAAGTGCAGAGAATCGCAGCAAGCAGCTCCTCAGAGCACCGGCAAGCATTCATTCCTTATGTAAAGCCAAGAGAAATCCAACAAAACCCAGCAACCAGGAAAACAGCGTCTCTGCTTACTCCTGGGACAGCATGGGAAATGCTCGCTGACTGGGGTAGGCAGCTAACATTCCCAGCTGAGAGCACAGCCAGATGTTGTGATATGGTCCACAGCTCCCAGGAAGGTCAGCATCATCGAGCTGACCATTCCTTAGGAGGAGGGGATACCAACAGCACATGAGGTCAAGTGGCTTGAGTACTGTGAGCTGGCTGCAGAGTGCAGGGAAGCTGGCTGGTCTACATCTATTCACGCAGTAGAAGTGGGATGCTATGCGGTGCAAATGCACTCCTCACAGTGTATCTCCACACAGTGGGGTTACCTGGGGTGAGGGCCATCAAAGAACTAGCAAGAGAGGCTGAGGAGGCCAGTTTCTGGTAGTGGCTATGGAGGAGGGACAGTTTCTGGGTTATAACACCTGTATAAGGGCAGCTGCTAGGGGTGGAGGAGAGATGTTCCCAATCGGGCACTGCCAATGGGAGATGTACTGGAAGGGAAGCGAAACATCACATCAGTGAAGTGGTGACCCTGCAGCTGACCCGAATGTGTGACAACTTCCCCAGCAGGAATAAGATCACTGCACAAGACCCTTAGTTTGTCAGCTTCTTTGTCATTCCAATGCATGGCCATCTTAATTAGTCCAGCATTTTAAGAAATATATGCTTATTTCCAAAGTGAAATTGCTAATATAACAATTACCGGTCTGTTTGGCACTCTTTGATTTTCACAGGTTTGGGATCTAGTACATTATACAGATTTTATGTAAACCCCACTTGCGGTGGGGCAGTTTTTTGCCGGCCAACTGTGGCTTGTGCGTGTACAGTCAAAATCAATCTACGCTGCAGAAAGATTTTTTATCTCAGAAGAAAACCACAAGGGGTCTGCATGTGTGTGTCCGTTTGACATTACACAGTATAATTACTCACTTATACCATTGTGCGTCTGTCACCATTTTTTGTCAAGGATCCGGCAGCAGCGGGGCATAGTGCAGGCAGAAGGCAACGACCCACTTGCAGCTCCAGAACAAAAAAGGGGGTTTATTGGGAAGAAAACTACAGAAGAACACAGACCACAAGGGGTCACAACAAAAACCAGAAACACTGAATAAATCAACTAATAAATTACAACTCAAAACAGGGCTTACATCAAACAGATACAATGCCGCTACTACAGAAACAATACAATGACCGACTAAAGAACAGGACACAGGCAGGAACTAAAATACACAGAACACAACGACTAACAGGAGGCAGGTGTGGCTAACAGGACTACAGGAAACAAGGAGCAGGTGAGGATCATCAAAGTAAATCACTTGGGGAACACTACAGACACTGAAACTAAAACACTAACTGAAAGCAAAGGAATACACTAGGATAAAACAGAACCAAATGTGTTACATAAGACTGGTGAACGGGAAACAAGGGCAAACCTATAAAACAAAAAACAATAAATACAAAGTAACAGGTAAGGTTGGCCAAAGGCCAGCCTTGAACCCATGCTGCTGGGAATAAACAAAATATATGCTCCGCCCACTGAGCTATGCAGCAATCTAGGGAGTGTGGGGAGCAGACCAGGGGTAAGGAACACAGGGGGGATCAGGATGGCCAGCAACACCAGCTGGCCAAAAGGGGAAGGGACAGGCACCGACCCTGACAGTTTTTACTATTATGTCAAAGAAAACGTAGGTCATAGTGTAAAAGATAAATAATTAACCGAAATATAGATATATGAAGAAGATAAATAATATTAACTACATTTTAACACATAGAAATTAAGACATACACAAAGAAAGACCTTTAACCACCTAATTGGTGAAAGATTGTGCAAACTGGCATGTAGGTGGAATGCGTGATTTTTATGGCCACCTTGTCAGTATGATTACAGACATATTATTTAAACATCTTAAGTTACCACTACATAACACAAGCTGAAGGACCTATAAGCGGAAGCGGGCGGTCCTTTTGCCGCCCCGGAGTTCGTTCAAATTAGCCAATAATATTGCCGGACGCATGCCGGTTCCAACGAATCAGCGTCGGCTTTACTGCAACCCTACTTTTTTCAAACGAAACGGATTATCAAATAGGTTTAGGTGGGACAACGCACTAGAGAATATACGGGAAAGTGCACAACACATTTCTTTTTAGAAACTTGAAAATATCTATCCCCCCCCAAGTTGCGGAGTTTGTTAAGGTAAGGCATTTGTATTTTGACATGTACTGGTTAGCTGTTGTAGGAGACCCTCGATACCCATTCTAGGCAGTCTAATCGCGATGTTAATAGTAAGACGGTGCTTTTATTGCGACGACTGGCTTAGTTGTTATACCAAATCAGAAACTATCCGCATATGAAGCGTGTATCACAATTTAGTGACTGCTGCGTCCACTACGGTTCAGTTCTAGATGGATGTGTGGTTTATTAGCTGCGTCAGTAACCTGTGCGTAACTGGGCGAGTTGAGTTACCTTAGATTTTGCTCAAAGGCCGTAATTATTCGCCTACAGTCGCACACAAATAGTCTCTTGGGTTCTGCGACTTTCTGGTCTAGCGGCTGCCGAGTTTATGCAAGGAATAGGCATTGGCCGTCGCTGTGATGTTCGCCGGGGGGACTTAAGGCCGGCTAATGCGTCTGCGGCAGCGGGCTGCTCTGCTCTCCACTCGGGTCCGCCGCTCGCTGAACGCAATGGTAGCCAGTCCCTTCATTTTAAGTGTCAGGCAGTCATTAATAAGAGTGACTGCCTCAGTTTAGGCCCGTAGTTTATTCTGGCCGCAAGCAAACGATTCGGCCGAGTTGAGATAGAAATGGCATGCCCAATAATATACTGCCGGAGCAGGATTTCCAAGGGGCGCGAGACAGCTGACGTGCTTCATCATTACACATGGTTAAACGGGCACGGTCGCCTGGTTAACTGTCCTAAAATTTTCGAAAATTGTGAACGTAAATGTATAACGTGCGCGGAATTGCATCTGCAAGTTTGCAAATTAAATGTGCGAGGTTTAAAAGCGGCTGCTTAATCGAATTTTTCTTCGGCAAAAAGAAACCCCGCACCCCACGAAAGAGTCAGCGTATTTCTTGAATGTTGTGAGCTGCCCTTGGTAGTTCCTATGCATTTGTATTTTATATTGAGCATTTAACAGCACCGCTGTCGCGCGGCAGGGCCCGCCCGGCCGGCCGCGCATGCGCACTGGTGCGGCTGCTCCCTCGCTCCCCGGCGCCGCTACTTTTGTCTCGGCGCGAGCCCCTCCCTCGGACTCTCCGCCCTTGGAGGCGTTTCAAAGTGGGGACGCGCAGCTTGTGATCGTGTATCGGCGTGAAATACCCTCTGTCATCCGAAAAGAAGCCCAGGTAACCCGATACCGTGCCGTCTAAGTTAGCAATTCGTGCATTTAAATGTGCAGATCGCAGGACGCGCTTGTAAATGTCTCTAATCCTGCGGTGGTGTGTTCCGTCTGCTGCGTTTTCGGGGCCTGGTAGTAGGTGCGAATGGCATATGCCAGACAATGCCCTTTGGTTAAGTTGTAAACATGCGTAGAGATTAAACGTTAAAGTCGTTGTGTTTTTATTAGGATGCCGGTTCTGTATCCCATTGCTGACATGGTTGGCCGCTGTTTTTGGGCGATCGTGTTGATGTTGATTCCATTCCTCCGCCTGCAAGGCCTGGGTTTACAGCGGATGCTTCCAGAGGAGGCTTTGCTGCCTAAACAATCTGCCAATTTGTAGATGTGCAACCTTTTGAGCGCCCCACAAGACGTAGTTGGATTAACACTTCTAGCACTGTACTTTTATTTTTTTAAAGACTGTATTTGCCAACAGTTTTAGACGTGGTATTCTTAGCACGGGTTTTATTGGACCAGTATCAGAATGTATTCACTGATGGAGACTTCTATGCTCTTACGTAAATGGCTCTGGCTACAGGCATTTGCTAAATACTGTAAATGTAAATTGGCAATGTTCGGCAGTGTGAATAAAAATGGTAGTTTGATGGTTCAATCTGTCAGTCACCCAGCTAGTTGTCTGCCCTGCTAGCCGTACCGGACCGCAGCCCATTTTGTAAACATCAGCTTACCGGGGAGGGTTTGCCACCAGCTTGCTTGCTCTGCAATATGGGACATTTTGCAGATATTTAAGTTTTCCCTAAAATGTATTCAAGGTGTACATTTGCTTTTGCGTGAAAACACTCGCGGAACGAAATGTGCCTTACCATTTCCACCATGCATCTACCGCACGTACTAGGCCTGATTACATGCTTAAATGCAGTTCGGGCCATTTGTTTAGATCGATATGAAATTCTAAACCATAGCCTCTTATCCAGAGGAAGTAATATTAGCCGATAGCAGGCATGCACCGATTGCATCTTCTTCCTTGTCCGATCTCGATTGCGATTGTTTTTTTTACCCTGACTTGCCGCTACCGATCCGAGCCGATTCCCATTTTCTTAGCATAATGATGATTAGCAGTCTTAACATTTAGTCTCCAAGCAAATAATTTAAATAACATTTTCAAATAAAAATGGCTCCCCAAATTTCTAATTGTTAGTTCAACTGTTTTGACTGTAGGTGGAAACTGAGCTGGGAGTAGCCAGTGTATCCTTTCAAGAAACTGCTTGTAGCATTTTAATAAAGTTTATTATGCTATGTAAAATATTGAATGTATAAAATAATCTGACTAATTACAGAACTGCTTTTTATATTAAAGTTTTATGTTTGAATGAATGCCTCTTTTGTCAGGAACTGCACACTCCTGACATGGTTTCCAACAAATACAAACAGTGGATAAATTTAATGTGTGGATTAATGTAATTTTTGAGTCACTAAGAAGTGTTTGCTTCTGTTTGGTTTCTTCAGAACATGTGGAAGATGTTGTGGATAATATGCTAGCACGCATTCCTTGTTTGAAGTGCTGGTGGTTAAATAAAATTGCCACCTGTTATATGAATGGAGTCTTTGCAAAGTTTGCAAATTACAGTGAATTGGTACACCTTGGAATTTGCGAATACAATCCACACAGTCAAAATTGAACAGTTCCTCGTCAGCAATGCCACACACAGACAGCTGACCTGTCTGTTGTCCGTATGTTTACTGTGTGACATAAGTGTATGTATAAAATGATGTATAAAATGTGCTTGTTTTTTTTTTCCACCATATTAGTTTTTTTTTTTTAAGTTTAAAAAAAGATCAGTTGAGTTTTTAGTTTGTCTAGCCACTAAATTGAGCTCCACTAAGATGGATGATTAGGAAAAAAGCAAGATGTACAGATAGTGCTGAGGTTATGCAGGCTGAAATTGTTTTGCTTTACAATGGTCAGCTGTTGTAGTGCTGCTGCAGCCTCCGAGCATGTAGGCATCACGTGCTGCTTTCTGTTATAATACTCTTACATAGTGCCCTTGTAATGGGGCATTCGATGAAAGCTCAGCTTAGCTGCACTTTATGCCTAGTCCTTTCCTTGACAGCAGCTATGTTTTTAATGTGCTGTTTGCCCTATTTGTATGTCATTTTGGACAAGTGTCTGCTAAATGTAGTGTTGTACTGTGATTCTTACAATACCTCTGAAATATTTTTTATTGAAACCTTTTACAATTGCAACATCACCCACCACTACTTGGGTCAAAAAGTGTTTTAGTTGGTAAGCTATTGATGGTTTGATATCGCTCCCCTTATTTTCCAAGTGTATTATGGAAACTCTATATAAGCAATTAGAGCAGAGAATCCTGTTGAAAAGCATTTTTATTTTTACCATATATAATATTTTTTATATATATATTTTTATTTATTATGTTGAAATGTTTAATCTAGGGCATAAATTGCATTGTGGTTAACTGTAATAAGTATGGTAAAATAAGCATTTTTTTTTTATTTCAGTAAAACATTGAGTTGGATTGACAGCCGGCACCATGGGGGATGACAGCGAGTGGATGAAGCTGCCCATCGATCAGAGATGTGAGCACAAGGTAAGCGTCATTCTCAGCACTCCCGTTTTTCCACTTTCTTTTTGTATTCTTATGGGAAGCTTTTACGTACATTAATGCTGCATTCTCTCTCCAGTCCAGTGTATATACGCCTAAAATCATTTAAGCAAGCTAAATGCATCCTTGAATTGGGTTCCTTTGGCCATTTTCCCCTTTTATCACTACACTCTATTGCACTTATACTATATTGCCAAAAGTATTGAGGCACCCTTCCAAATTATTGAATTTAGGTGTGGTCATGGCACAGGTGCATACAATCAAACACCTAGGCATGCAGACTGCTTCTGCAAACATTTGTGTGAGAATGGGTCGCTCTTAGGAGTTCGGTGAATTCAAGCGTGGTACCGTGATAGGATGCCACCTGTGCAGTAAGTCCATTTGTGAAATTTTTGTGGTATTATAATAAAGTGGAAGCAATTGGGAACGGCAACTTGGCCACAAAGTGGTAGGCCACGTAAAATCAAAGATCTGGGACAGCGCATACTGAGGCGCACGGTGTGTAGAAGTTGCCACCATTCTGCAGAGTCAATAGCTACAGACCTCCAAACTTCATGTAGCCTTCAGATCAAGATCAGTGCATGGAGAGCTTCATGGAATGGGTTTCCATGGCCAAGCAGCTGCATCCAAGCCTTACGTCACTAAGTGCCAATGCAGTGAAGATGTGTCCATTGGAGTGACGAATCACGCTTCTCTGGCAATCTGATGGACAAGTCTGAGTTTGGCAGTTGCCAGGAGAATGGTACTTGCCTCACTGCATTGTGCCAAGTGTAAAGTTTGGCAGAGTGGGGATTATGCTGTGTGGTTGTTTTTCAGGGGCCTCTTAGTTCCAGTGAATGGAACTCTTTATGCTTCAGCATATGAAGCCATTTTGGACAAATTAATGCTCCCAATTTTGTGGGAACAGTTTTAGGATGGCCCCTTCCTGTTCTAACATGACTGCACTCCAGTGTACAAAGCAAGGTCTATAAAGACATGGATTAGCAATTTTGGTGTGGAGGAACTTGACAGACCTGCACAGAGGCCTAACCTCAACCCGATAGAACACCTTTGGAATGAATTAGAGCGGAAACTGTGAGCCAGGCTTCTCGTCCAACATCAGTACCTGACCTCACAAATGCTCTCATGGAAGAATATTCAAAAATTCCCATAAACACACTCCTAAACCTTGTGGAAAGCCTTCCCAGAAGAGCTGAAGCTGTTATAGCTACGAAGGGTGGGCCAACTTTGCTAAATTATCTATTAAGAATGGGATGTCTTTAAAGTTTGTGTGTGTAAAGGCAGGCATCCCAATACTTTTGGCAATATAGGGTAGATATTATTGGTATGGGTTTTTTTGTCTGTCCTGAATAAGAGAAAATCCAGTTTTTTTTTTTTTTTTTTTTTTTAATATTTCTCTTTTTGGGTTAACTGCAATTAGATGATAGAGTTCCTTTAAGAGTTCGCTCAGATAAAGAGAACTATTTATTTAACCATTATTGTTTCCTAGGTGTGGAAGGCCAGGTTGAATGGATATGAGGAGGCACTGAAGCTGTTCCAGAGGATAGAGGATGAGAAGAGTCCCGAATGGAGCAAATATCTTGGCCTGATAAAGAAGTTTGTGACAGACTCAAATGCTGTGGCTCAACTGAAGGGCCTGGAAGCTGCACTTGCTTATATTGAAAACGCTCATGTCGCGGGAAAGTGAGTAACGCCTAATGTCTCAAGTTCTAGTGCTGTTAGTCTTTGTTAGGACTAAAGTGCTGATGAAGTGTTTTGTCAAGGTTAGACTGGCATGCTAGATATTTAATTCAGAGTATGTTACCATGGAAAATCAGTGCAGTTGAAGCCAATGGCAGTTTCTGTCCAAGGTGTGAAGCGTTGACCTTTACTGCTTTTATTTTTATTTGGTATAAGTGATTTGCTTTTATTTAGATGGTGTGACTGTCGACTGCTAGGGCAGTTAAAAAAAAAAAAAAAAAAAAAAAATTCAGTGTCAACTTGGATGGACTGGAAGGATGGACCATTGCTTTGTGCATGTCTGCTGTTTCAAGGCGATGTTCAATGATGTGCTAAATGCACTTTTCAGGACAACTGGTGATGTGGTCTCTGGAGTGGTCAGTAAAGTCTTCAATCAGCCAAAGGCACGAGCCAAAGAACTGGGAATGGATATCTGCCTAATGTACATAGAGATAGAGAAGGCAGATATGGTCCAAGAGGAGTTGGTCAAAGGGCTGGATAATAAAAACCCCAAGATTATTGTAGCATGCATTGAAACCATAAGGAAAGCACTTTGGTGAGTTTATACCTTGATATTTCCCTTGGAGTTTGATGTGATGGTCTGCTTTTTTGTAAATTTCTGGGCTTTTGCTTAATGTGGTTGGGAGAAGTGGGTAATTGTCTTGGATAAATACTGTTTCTTCTACCTGCTTTGACTTTGATTTAAAGCTGTATATACATTTTTGCAGTGAATTTGGTTCCAAGATTATTACACTCAAGCCAATAGTCAAGATATTGCCAAAACTGTTTGAGTCTCGAGAAAAGGCTGTTCGAGATGAGGCCAAATTACTAGCTGTGGAGACGTATAGGTGGATTCGCGATGCTATCCGAACACCCCTTCAGAACATCAATTCTGTGCAGGTAAGATGCCAGTAAAAGCATAATTATAGAAATGATAGAACACAGGTATAATAAAGATATTTTGGAGCATTGTGGTACTCAGTGGTTAATGTCTGAGGTGAGTTGGGAGTGCATACATGTAATGCTCTTGGATCTATGTCAATTTGAGTAGACCAGTTAAAGAACTAGGTAAAGGTATTTAATATTGGCACATCGACTGGTTTGGGATAAGGGTGTGTTACTCATGCATTTTCCCATTACATAATCTCATAATTTTCATATCTTTTGTGAATGAAACATTTCTGTAAATCCATTGGATTTTCTGAACATTGTTTGTGTGCCCCCTAGTTGAAAGAGTTGGAGGAGGAGTGGGTGAAGCTGCCAGCAACGGCTCCCAAACAGACCCGGTTCCTGCGCTCACAGCAAGACCTGAGGGCAAAATTTGAGATGCAGCAGGCAGCTGGTGGAGACGATGTTGATGGTATGAATTTTCTTACAACTGTTCCCTTTTCAGTTTCTTAATTCAGTGCTTCTCTAACCAGCAACTTAAGACGGTGTCTCTCAGACCAGTCCTCGGGGACCACCAGATGGCCCACGTTTTTGCTGTACCTGAGGACTGGTCAGAGAGAAGCTGTCTTAAGTTATGCATTCAGATATGCATTTCTCATATGCACTGCTTTCTGTTGTATTGGGAAATCGTTTGAATTAAGTGCACTAGCTGTTGTCCTCCTATGATTTTGAAACATGACCTGCGCTTGATGTTTTCTCCTCTTTCAGGTGACGATGATGAAGTTGGTGCCCCTCAGGTGGACCCATATGAGCTTCTGGAAGCTGTGGAGGTTCTTTCTAAGCTGCCCAAGGATTTCTATGAGAAAATTGTAAGTGGCAACAATTTTATTTTTAGACCACTTTCTATTGGAATGGTTCTCTGGCATTTTTCCTGAATGTGGTTGAAACTGGCAGTAATGTAATATTATGATCCTGAAGTGCCTGCTTCATAAAATATCCACTTTTAGGAGGCAAAGAAGTGGCAGGAGCGGAAAGAAGCTTTGGAAGCTGTGGAAGCCTTGATAAAAAATCCTAAATTGGAAAATGGGGATTATGGGGACCTGGTCAGAGCACTTAAAAAGGTAAAGTCTCAGCTGTTACTGCCAATCTTCTTCTTCATAGTTAGTGGCACTTGTTCATACTCTCAACTTGTTGTCTAGGTTATTGGCAAAGATGCTAATGTGATGCTGGTGACATTAGCAGCCAAATGCCTGGCAGGACTGGCTTCTGGTCTTAGGAAGAAGTTTGGGACATATGCAGGCCATGTAAGTATCTCCTCCACCCTCTATGGTTCAGTGGTTCGTTGTGGTTTTTTTGCTAGGGTAGTGGCCTATTTAATTCCCCCATTTCCTTTTTTTGATAGGTGGTGCCAACTATTTTGGAGAAGTTTAAAGAGAAAAAGCCACAAGTGGTTCAGGCCTTACAAGAGGCTATTGATGCAGTCTTCCTATCAGTGAGTTTAAAAAAAAGGATGTTTTAAAATTCTGACTTGGTGATATGACTAGGGCCAGGCGATGTTAACCTAATATACTCTTCCTATAAAATTTAAACCCTAAGAAGATGAGAAACTTTGTGATAAACTGTGAATAAGGAACGTTGCTTGATGGTGCACATCATCCTGTTATACAGTCGGACCTCGCTAAGTCGAACCTCCTTAAGTCGAAAACCTCCGTATGTCGAATCACTCGTTAGTCCCCGGCCGAATTCCCATAAGACCAATGTATTTTAAACCTCCTCAACTCGAAACCT
>JAODKM010029865.1:0-19794 GCA_026780845.1 Petrocephalus sullivani
AGTTCTCCCCAAGCGAGCTTGATGGGCCGAATGGCCTCCTCTCGTTTGTATATTTCTTATGTTCTTATGTTCTTATGGCAATGCTAAAGAATTGTTTGGTCCATGTTGCAAACAAATGACTAGTCAAACCATATGTGTGCAGGATCTGTGACTCGAGCCGAAAAGTTACTATAAAACGTGTAGATGCGTTAGGATATGCCTAGCTTTAACCTTATCTGAGTTCTAGCTTCTGTGGCAAAAGGAATGCAATTGTGACGTTATTCTGAGTTCCGACCTCCGAGGATAATGGAACGCACGATTGCTCTCAGGGGGTGGTGAGAAGAGAATAGTATCAGTATAAGCATCAGTTATTATTGTTATTATAAATTATTTATTAATAAACAGTTGTAAACCAGGTAAAACAAACAATATTTAAAACTAACAATCTATTCTCAAAATTACCTAGATTAATGAGCTGTGACTGTTGATCTAAAGCAGGGGTGTCAAACTCCAGTCCTGGAGGGCTGGAGCCCTGCACATTTTTGGGGTTACCCTCATTTAACACACCTGATTCATCTCCTTGCAGTTCCTTATGCTGATTACCACACAGCTCTTCAGCTCCATCATTTGTGGTGGAACAGGGAAAGAATTAAACTACACAGGACTCCGGCCCTCCAGGACTGGAGTTTGACACCTGTGATCTAAAGTGACTGTTGACCATGTGTGCTTCTGTGGTTGTGTTTATGTGTGGTGATTTGGGGGAGAGGAGTTAGACGACTTGGTATAGTTCAATCCTGATGTGTTGCTTTTTTTTTGGAGTATACTGGTGGAGGGTAAAAATGGGTTAAGGTATTTCAGCTTAGTGCCCCACACACGATTTATTGGTCTCTTAGCTGTGGGAGTTGTCTCTTTTTCTTTCTTGCTTGCTGTGGATTTTTTCCCTACAGATTTACCCTTAAATTGGCAATTAAATCAGGTTGGCATATTTTGGAAAGAAAGAAGATGTTGACATTTTTACATACAGGGCATGTTTCATTTTTTATGTTTCTCAAAGCTGACGAAGATCACCCGTACAAGTCACAGTACCTGGGAAACGAAGAAGATCATTGCAGTTTCTTTTGCCCCTCTTGTGCTGCCAAAGAATGGGGACAGGAGCAAATCTATGGGGGTTCCTCTACGTAAGTATGCAGAGACAGGGCTCACATTAAACATAAGTCAAATATTCAAATACTCTAAGTACGATTTTCTTATTGGTCAAGCAATATCACATGGGTGCTTCCAGTGAGTAGCCTGGCCAAATGTTCTATCTTTATAGGGACTGTATTTTTAAGTGTGCATTGCAACATTATTAAATGCTAATTGATGTAATTTTCTTCAAAAAAATTAACTGTGTCCAGAATATCCTATTGTTTATTAGCCATGGTGTAAGTGGGATAAACCACTACGAGGTGTGCATTTATACAAAGAACAATATAAAACAATGATAGTGACAAAAATGGCCGCTTGAATTGTCCTCCCATTGTCTTACTTCCACCTTGTCCCTTTTTTCCCTTATCTGTACAAACGCACATCCTCCGGCAAAACCCCCGGAGTAGCGATGTTCGAAGTTCGGGCACTGCAAGATTTGGCACGAATCTCCATACGTCACACCCTGAAGGCGATTCTGGGGGCCAGGCATGAGCGTGGGGCCACTGTTGTCCAGCGGCCAGCGGTGGGGGTCCCCAAAACCGGGCCCTGTTTCAAGCGCAGGCGCATTCACCGGCGACGCATCAACTCTGTGCTCCTGGCCAGCAAGCACACCTTAGAGCACCGCATGATCCCGGAATCCTTTGACGACGACAACAGTGACGGTGTGGAGGAAGAGGACCGGTTGGGACGGCTCGGGATGGGGTGCCAGGCCAATGACGGAGAAGAGGAAGTGGAGAGGGGAAGAAGAGATTCTGCACAAGAACCTGCAGTTAACTTGCTAAGGGAGAGAATCCTCTGCCTGCCGTTGCCTGAACCACTCAAAATGTACTTATTGTACTACCGGCAGAAGTAAGCAAGCGGTATCTCATTAAGCACTTCTTAAGCTACAGCAGAAAACAGGATTTCTGGGGAGCCTTAACTTGGTTAAATAAAGACTCACTTTCTCCTTTCTTGTATCAAAATGCCAGAAATATTTCTGGGGGGAGTAGGATTGCTCCATTTTGTTCTACTTCAGTCAAATTTTTGGACTCGGGGAAGCAAGACTTGATTTGTGTTGCTGAAGCAGTGACCTTTAGGAGAGAAGCTGAGATTTTCTTTAGTGGATTTAATGTTTCTGGAAGATAAAGGTTCTCTCTAAGATTAATATCCAAGCAGGGTCTCCACACCTATAAATTACACTTGAGAACCATTGAAAAGAGAAATTGTAAATAAAAATCCATTTGTAGCAAATGGGCCCTGTTCTCCCTATTTCCTGTCATCTGTCGATGTGGGACTAGTGCTTGGAATAATAGTTCTGACAGCACTGGGTTTCTATACATTCCTCCAGAGTTTGCATCAGTTCCAGTGTGAGGTAGGTGCAGTAGTTTGATAATGACCGCACAGCTTACATACCAGATAGAAACGTGATAGCCTGTACTTTGCTTTTTTTCTGTCTCATGCAAGTGCAGCACTTCAGCTGCAATGAATTTTCTGTAAAACAGGAACGATTTTCTCACACGTTTGCCTGTTACTTCTTACAGTTTCTAACTTCAAAAGAGCGTGCGAAAAAAGTATTGTTTGAGATGTTTCAATAAACATGTTTTGTACCTCTTCAGTTTCATTTGCTCTCATTATTTTAGATATTCTCTTGCACACTTTGAGGTTATATTCTCGGACGACAGGTTAACTTAAAAATTCTAATTTCTACATTATTTCTACAGTATTTTTACTCTAGGAAACTGATGTTGGTTTGCTATTGTCATAATCCGTAACATTTAAAATGGAGTTAGCTATGTGCATTGTATTAATATTCATAGTTCTGAAATAGGCATTAGCAACATACATCTTTTTTACAGCCACTTATCCTGGTCAGAAACTCCTCTACACAGACTCTGTTCTACTCTACAGAAACTACACCATGGTTATGTACAACAGTGCTAGCCTCTGAGCCACCATGCAAGCTGCTCTACAATCCAAACTATTTACTTTTCAGGTAAGTAGCTTCTGGCAGGTATCTCTGTTATGATAAAATACATAAGCTCTGCATTGCTTATGAAATCCCTACCATAGACATTTAGTTGTTTAGTTTTTGAAGGATTTGGGAGATGTACTATGACTGAGAAGCATATTCTGCGCATTAGATGGAGCATGGTAGCATATCTTAATTGTCACTGTACATGTACAATGAAACTCTGCAAACATTAGGGTTAGGCTGCATGGTGCCCACCACAGTGGGGATGTTGGAGATTGAACCCAGGAAGTCATACATGCGCATGCATAACAGTGAGTTACATCTGCCTATTTTTGTACTTAATACAGACCATTTAGGTGGTTATGTTGATACATAATGCCATGCCAGAAAAAAAGGAGCTATAATCATGGAGAGAGCATTTGGGTGTTAAATTAAAGAACCAAAAAGGAAAAAAAAACAGGCAAAATGAGTTTCATAAATGACCATAAAACATTATAAACAAATAAAACAATCTAAATATGCTTAATGCTTAAGATTATCCTTGAAGGAGAGGGACAGTGCTTTGCCCATGTTCTTATCAGCAGGGATTGAGTGCTGTTGACCAAAGCTGGGGATTTAATAAGATGGCGGAAGGGGAACTTTTGAATATCTCCTGAACACCACTGACATGTCTTCCTTGGAGGAAATAAAATCAGTGGACTTGGAGGAGGACTTGCTCATCTCTATGGCTGAGGTCACTGGGGTAGTTAAGATGTTCTTTAGTGGTAAGCCTCCATAGTTGGAAGACAGGTCCTGGTTGGTTCTGGTTGCTGTTGGGCCGTCTTGGCTGAAATGCCTCTTCAACAATACATAGAGGCCTGGTTTGGTCCAGTACAATGAGATAGCTGAATCTGAAGGAGATGCTTTTGATTTACAGGTCAATCTACGCTACCCCCCCCCCCCCCACACACACACACACACACACACAAACACACACCTCTGATCATAAGCTCTGGGTTGTGAACGAAAGAGATTGTGGATGCAAGCAGTGGAAATGAGCTTCCTTCGCAAGGTGTCTAGCTTAGAAATTGCTAACCTAGGGGCTCAAAGTAGAACCGCTGCTCCTCTACGTCAAAAGTAACCAGCTGAGGTCGTTGGGGCATTGGTCCAGGGCGCCTCCAAGACGCCATCCTCAGGATGTGCTTTTGTCATGTCTAACCAGGATAAGACCCCAGGAATGACCCAGGACATTGTGGAGAGATTACATCTCTTGGCTGGCCTGGAAATGCCTTGGTATCCCTCTAGAGGAGATGGAGGAAGTGGTTGGAGAGAGGGAGGTTTGGGGATTAATGATGAAAGATGGATGGATGATTACAAGGTAAATCATGTTATTTGGATCAGCCCTGAAATTGCTGTTGAGCAAAGCCTGATGCATGATTCAAGCTTTTCCAAGAATGTTGAGCACAATGCTTGGTTTGTGAGTCATCATTAAGGCACACTTGTGGCTAGGGATGTCCAGATCCGGTCACGTGATCGGAAATCGGGCCCGATCACGTGGTTTCAGACTCGATCGGAATCGGACGTTACCTCTCGATCAGGACTCGGATATATATGTATAGATATATATTCTCATTTTTTTTAACACATCTATAGTTATGCGGTGGCACAGAGTTAGACCTCTTGACTCTTGACACACACAAACAGCAACGCGGCAAGATAACACTTTGTTGCAGAGACGCTATTGGTTAAATGGTATTTTAAGTTGAGGTGCTATTTGTTTTTATATTAGACTTTTTTTTATATTTACTGTTGCACTAAAGTCCAAAAGTGAAGAATTTATGTTATTAGTTGATTGTTCAAGCTACCTCACAGAAGTGCTCTGTTTGTTAACAGAGTTGTTGAATGTTAATATAAGAAATTAAATAAATTAAATAAAAAATTTAATAAAAAAATAGGAAGATCCTGGATCTGTTTCTTTGCTCTTCCTTATTCTTTTTTTATGTATTATAGAAGTATCGGATCGGGACTTGGCATCGGTAGATACTCAAAATCAAATGACTCGGACTCAGACTCGAGGGCAAAAAAACCTGATTGGGACATCCCTACTTGTGACAGCCAAGTGAGTGCTGCCAGACACACATGGGCTCACTAGCAGACGTCACACTCGTCAAGATCATTCAAACTTCATGCCATTTCAAACCTGCTCCTCTCTCAGTTTGGCTAAGAGCAATATTCTTTTATGACGTGACTTTTCATGGAATATTGAGCTTAACAATGAATTCAGCACAGCCCAGGGAATGCAGTTTGGAAAATTAACATGCTTATTTTTTATGATAATGCAGGTACCCACACATTTGTACACCTGACATTTCCAACATAACCTGCTGCCTTCAAAGCTCAATCATTCATTCACTAAGATGGTCCTCGGGGAACACTGTCCACCTTTTTGCTTCCTCTCAGCTTCCAGTACACTTCTACCAGGTATCCGGTGTTCCTGATTGGCTGGGTGCTGGGAGGGAGCAAAAACGTGTTCCCCGAGGACTAGGTTGGGAAACACTGACGTAAACCATAACAGTAGTAGGGTTTAGTACGAATATTTTTCTGTTCTAAAGTCAAAACAGGGATCATACCAGTTTCATCATGCATGCATCCATCCTGTAACAACTTATTTTGGTCATGGTCACCAGAAACATATCCTAGGCATAAATGGGTACAATGAGAACATGCAAATGCCACACACACACTCAAACCAGAGGTGTCAATTTCAGGTCCAGAAAGTAAAAATCTAGACCAGGATTTTGTTTCAACCAACTAGTTGAGCACTCTGTGACTGTGACTCTTTATGCTCAACTAATTGGTTGAAACAAAATCCTGGTTTGGATTTTTACTTTCTGGACCTGAAATTGACACCTCTGACTCAAACCTATGACCCTGGAAGAACAAATCACCAAGATCCATCATGTAAAACAGCTATGAAAAAAAATAAAATTAAGCTAAATTATAACGGGCGGCATCTTCTGTTACTTGACCTCCATTCCCAAACATTATTTTAAATTACTGACATTTACTTCGATCATCTGACAATGACATAATAAATGACATTAATTAATGAAATAAAATTTATAAAAATAATCTTTGGTTTGTTTCAGTCTTTAATTCAAAAAGCGCCGATGGGTAAAAAGACTAGTCTAACATTCCCAGGCAGCCACACAAATGAAAATACATGGACATTTGCCCTATTCATTACAGTATAAATTAAAAAGGACATTTAGGAAATGCATCTCATAAACCATGGAATATGTATTCAGTGAATATGACTATGTTGTTGACTTGTTACAGTAGCATTTAAAAATTAAAATTCACATTTCAGTCATATTCAGTCAAGTTATATTATGTAAATGTATGAAATCATGCTGTACAGAATTGCTTTATAATTATAGGATAATTTAGGAAAAAGGTGTGATTTCCGGTTCATTGTTTAAGCAAGACTATTTCTGTATTTAAGGGTGTTTTTTCTCCCAATCAGGTTTGCAATAAGCAAAGCACACATCAATTAAGTCCTTGTTAAAGTTGAAAAAACTAAATTATTACCCAAATGAAAACTATGGACTACCTTCCTGAAAAGGTTTTTGTGCACTTTATACAAAGTAAAGCTAAATATATTTTAACAATCTGAAAATATTCTTATCTGCATTTCAAAAATGCAAAATATACACAATTATTGCATAACTTAAATCTTACATAAAAAGTGTATTCCAAGAAAAATAAAATCCTACAACAAAATTAATTTCAATATTATAAAATAAACAGATAATACCAAAATAAGAGATAAATTTGCAAACTTGGTACTTTGTATCAAATGTTTGAAAAGGTTTTACATAAACTGAAAAGCTTGAGGGTATTCCATAAATGCAATATTACAGATTATATACATTGTAAATGTTAGAGTTATTACAGTATAATAGCAGCAAGCAGTGGCACTAAGTGGAATTAAGTGGAGGTAAGGGTGCAGGACAAAAATTCTGAACTGCGTGTCAACATTTGCCGTATAAAAGGCAAAGCAAACTCAACAATGCAGATACTCATTCTGGAGATAATTCATAAAACACATCAGCAACAAAGGCGTGGTAGTGGGGTGTTTACTGGGAGACAGTACTAGAGATGTTCAGCTGCAAAGGGGATGAAAATGCTTTGTGACATGGAGATTATGCATAACTAGTCTTCTAAACATTGTGCTGCTTGGATACTGGTCACAAAATTTTTATACATTAGTATGAATCGAATTTGCTAGGTTAGCAAATTGGCTCCGAGGAAGAAACGCCACTGCATGTTAAAATGACGGTGCTGGTCATTAATTTTTCCCAGAATGCACTTCTGAAATGCATTTGCTTCTTACATGATGGAGTGAAGTTAAAGGCACCTTGAAACGTTCATGTATATTTCCCCTTTCATATTATCCTGTTCTAGATGTTCTGAATGCAAAGTCACAGCTTAAACAGAAATGGCACTCTGCATGCCATCAAGCAAAAACCTTAACAGAGTCTAAAATTCACCTGTCAGACGGTCAGCATTTTTTAAAAGTAGGCCATTATAATTTATATATTGAGACACCCTTGGTCCTATCACCTGATCTTCAATGCAGAATTCAGGCAAAGATATAATTTGCTTAAGTATTTAAAGTATATAAGTAAATGTCTGAAAACCCACCTTAATTATGGACTGCTGAATTTATTTTAGCCCCACTAAATTTTTGTAGAAGCAGAATTTTCCTAGCAAATTCTCAAAACTTTTGGAGTAGCATTAGAATCACCCTGGAATTGTGCATGTAAGCTATATCACATTTTACACAAAATACAACAAAATTTTGACTTCAAACACTGATGCAATGTGTGCACTTGACATATTTTAAAGTGCCTTTTTAATGAGTCAAACTGGAAAGTGCCCAGGGACAAGCAGTTTGACCCAGCCAGCAGCTGTTACAAGTGCTGCCATTTTATAACATGTATGCAAATCTTGTCAAGGAAATGCAGTCCTTTTAAGCAAGAAAACATTACAATGTGCACTGCGGCACTGATTCAAGTAACGGTGAAAGCGTGTATCCTGACACTCCGTACTGTAGTCATTTTTAAGGATAATTTAAGGTCAGAACTTCAAATGAGACATAAAACACCTTCAATTCACAGTAGACACACTTGGGACGTTACAATCAGAGTGACAGTCCTGTACAGTTTGCTTTCCTTGTGGTCCTTGAAACCTAGTATTACCAAGAGAAAAAGCAGAATTTGAATTTAAATATCCTATACTGGGGGATTTTGCCCTGTGCATTAGACAGGGACGTTGTACCAGTCCGTTCATGTTCCTCCGTACAACACAGGCCCCACAGAAGAAAGAAACCCAAATAATCATTTGGGTACAAGTCCACGAGATTGTGGGTAGAGGGGGTGTCCTGAGCTGGAGGGGATCTGAGAAGAATTGGGAGTGCTCGCCTTTTTTCCAGTCTTGGGACGGCTGCTGGATGGGGAAGGGAGAAAAAGGTTTTATTCTGATTAAAGCACAGCTAGATGGACACCACATGATACTATCAGGATATGAAACTTATACTGACATTGATAATATTGGAAAGAGTGTTACATTCACTTGCAGATGCTAATGTATAGAAACAAATACCTTGGATACCAACCACTGTGACCTGCATTGGATTATTTGAACACAGGCAGTAATGTTTAATCCTCCAATCAACACACTACATTGATACTTTGTTTTTAACCGTACGTACTGTTATACTAGGAAATGGAAAACAAAGCAGTACTCCAGCAAATAGCTGACCTGGACTTTGGCTTTCTCATGCTGCTAGCACTCATGCCCAGCAGGTCGGTGCTGTGGAATGTGGAGGCGTCCACCTGGATCTCGTCCTCGTCCCGCAGGGCGTCCTCCAGTGCTGCGGCCACCTTGGGCGCAATGACAGGCTCCTCGTATACCTTAGTGGTCCGTGTGGGCAGGTCCAGTTCCAACAGCAGAATGTTCTCAGCCTGCGGCATCGGAAACGTCTTGAGTGATGATCATGCAGACAATACAGTGATAATACTACAGTACATTCAAAAAGACTATGACTTCTTTTTCACATCTAATATTGTAACCTTGTTCTAAAAACATTTAAACTATTTTTTTCCTCATCAGTCTATGCTCAATATCCCATAATAACAAAGCAAAACAGGACTTTTGAAAAATAATTTAAAATAAAAGACAGAAACATCACAATGACATGCAAACCCTTCGCCAAGTACTTAGTTGAAGTGGCTTTAGCAGTGATGTCTTTGCCTTTTGTCTTTGTGGGTATGATGCGAGAACTTTTCTGCCATCCTTCCTGCCATCCATTCTTCTCTTGCAGATCATCTTTAACTCTGTCAGACTGGATGGGGACTGTTGGTGGATGGCTATTTTTAGGTCTTTCCCCTGGCTGTGCCACTCAAGGACACACAAAGCATTGTCCCTAAGCCGCTCATTCACCGACTTTGCTTTGTGCTTAGAGTCATTGTCCTGTTGGAAGGTAAATCTTCAGCCAAGTCTGAAATCTGGAACGCTCTAGAGCAGGTTGTCCTTAAGGAGATCTCTGTACTTTGATCATTTCAGCTTCCTTCACCCTGACTTGTCTCCCAGTCCCTGCCACTGAAAAACACCCCAAAGCATGATGTTGTCACCACCAGGCTTGACTGGGATGGTATTGCACAAGTGATGAACAGTGCCTGATTTCCTTCAGGGAAGGTATACGAGGAGCCAGTTGTCTCTTGTGGTCCCCCGTACTAAGTGTAAAACAAAGGGGGGCCGTGCTTTTGCGGCTGCTGCACCTCGTCTGTGGAACTCTTTACCGCTACACATTAAGGAGTCTCCTACTATTGGACTGTTTAAGACTAGATTAAAGATTTATGGTATTTCTATTCCTTAGCTTTCTGTGACCTACAATAATATTGTTTTTGGATCCTTTACTTTTGTTTAGTCATTTTAATTCTTTGATGGCAGTTCTTATGCTTCATTGTAAATTTACTTATTTATTTTATTTAGGCATATCTATTTCTGATTTTTTCCCCCCAATCTTTTTGTTTATGTATTTACATTCACTGTATGTCTTAATGTAAAGCACTTTGGCCGCAGCATTTTCATGTTGTTTTTAAACATGCTCTATAAATAAATTTACATTGACATTACTTTTGGAATTGAGACCAAACAGTTTGAAACTTAGTTCCTTAAAAAGTGCTTTATTTTTCAATTTTGATTTGATTTGATTAGTTTTATCAGACCAGATATTCTTGCTTCTCACAGTCTGAGAGTCCTTCATGTGGCTTTTTGTAAACTCCAAGCGCATTTTCATGTGTCTTTTAATGAAGAAAGACTTCTGTCTAGCCACTCTTCCATAAAGGTCAGATTGGTAGGGTATTGCAGTGATGGTTATCTGGAAAACTCTCCCATCCTCAGAAAGGATCTCCAAAGCTAAGCCAGAGTAACTACCAGGTTCTTGATCACCTCTCTTGCCAAGGCCCTTCTCCTCTAACTGTGCAGTTTGGCCAGCTCTATGAAGGGTCTTGGGTTGTTCTAAACTTAAGGAGAAATTATGGAGGCCACTAGGCTCTTGGGAAACATCAATGCTACAGGAATATTTTGGAGACTTCTCCAGAACTGTGCCAGACACAGTCCTGTCTCTGAGGTCTGCAGGTAATTCCTTTGACCTCACTGCTAGTTTTGTCTGTGATACACATTGTGGGACCTTATATAGACATGTGTGTCTTTCAGAAATAATGTCCAAACAAATTAATTAACTTTGGATGAACTCCCAAGCATTTCACCAGACCAGTGTTTCCCAAACCGGTCCTTGGGGACCCACAGACAGTCCACATTTAGCTGGGAGGGAGCAAAAATGTGGACTGTCTGGCATGGAGCTTGGAGGGAAAACATGGACCAGATTGGGAAACACTGCACTAGACCATTGCAGTTTATAATAGTGTAAGTGACAAATAGAACTTGAAACATAAATCTTTCCCATGCCAGGATCCAACGTTGGCTGTGACTAATGCTTCTAATGTAACTAATGTGACTAACAACAAGCTCCTGTTCGAAATGTCGAAAAATACACATTTCATATTTTGCTTTCTGTTCACATTCAAGATCCTTCACCAACCAGTTGTAATATCGGGTATTGCCAAAACAAACATGGAGACTTGCATTTTCCCATTATAAGCAATGTAAATTACAAGGTAGCATACATCAATATTTCTTGCTGGAGATTAATCAAGCGCACACATACACACCCCGTGCTCCTTGGCTTGGGACATTGTTCTTCAAAGTGCTCACTCAGCATTGTGGTGCTGATAAACTCAGATCAGTGATTTCATCAAAAACATTAACAAGTAAATTCGGATTTACTAGAACACATACATTAGAATACATAGTAGGCCAATTTCTTGCAACAGTCTTTAAGTACTTTCTTTACTTTTTCCATACTTATCAATGCTTGGAAAACAACTAAATCAAATTCCATACTTTTGGTCAGCACAAAGGAACCCTGGTTTAATAAATTTGCCAAAATTTCTAAAATTCTGTTTTTACTTTGTCATTGTGGGGTATTGAGTGTAGACTGGAAAGGAGAAAAATTTTACTAAGGCTGCAACAAAACAAAATCTGAAAAAGTGAAGGAGTCCGAATACTTTCTGAATGCACTGTATATACTGAACGGAGCTAAGTTCAAAAGACCATGAAACAACAGAAAAACAAATGAACTAAGTAGGCTGTAGCAAACTCAGAAAA
The DNA here is from genome assembly GCA_026780845.1 of Petrocephalus sullivani. Classification (NCBI taxonomy): domain Eukaryota; kingdom Metazoa; phylum Chordata; class Actinopteri; order Osteoglossiformes; family Mormyridae; genus Petrocephalus; species Petrocephalus sullivani. Next base: position 11,894 of record JAODKM010029865.1, read on the forward strand.
GGGTGATGAACAGTCGGAGTGATTAAAATAATATAAAAAAGTTGGGGCTTATTTTGGACTGGAAAGCAGTATGGAGAAATAAAAGCAGCAGTTGGAGAGACACAGCAAGAGAGAACCACACCCACAAAGCGACCTTTAGCTAATATGCATTCCACTTACAATGTCTAAAACAAACACTATCGATCCACAAGGCATACGAATGAAAAATGACATAACTTTGCTCTGCAGTTTGCTAACAGTTACCCCCCCTCCCTGCACAAGAACCACTGCAAGATTAAATTTACAATTCTGGAAGCGTTTATCAATACGGGCGACAAACATAAAAAATAACCAGTTACAAGAGGCCATTAAAATTGTGTAAGGTATATTATAAAATATAAGAGCTGCCGTTCCCCTTTAAAGCAAAATCCCCTTTAAATCAATAATCACCCCTGAGAAACACAGTCATTTTTTTATGCATTACAGAAAATGGGGTTGTCCAGGGATTTATTACCATAGTGCCAGCTCTCTGGCTACTCACATGGCTTTTACAAATCAAAGTTCAGTGCACGAGCTAGCCTGGTGAAAGGCAGTAAAAGGAAAAAGGGAAGAGCAGTCATACCCTGTATCTCACGTCTGGTCGCATCATCATAGCCCTGCGCGCATGCTGGCTGAGTGGTCGCCTATAGCCCACAGCTGACACAGGCCGAGTCATCATCTGCTGGTTACTGGGAAAGGGGGCAACAGGACAGATGGACGCAGGCGATGAAACCATTAAAAAAAAAACCTGCAGATGACGAACGACATATGTTTTTGTGACCCCCACCCCCACTAATGCAGATGAGCTGAGTCCACAGAAAAGCCAAGCCTATTCTAGAAAATAATTCCTTTCAGACTCGTGCATTGGTTTTATTCCAGGACTGAATCATACTCTTGGCATGTTAAGTTTGTCTTTGAAGACTTAATCCATTTAATCCAGGCTCAACTATGCCTGTACTGAAGGTGACTCATGCAAACTTATATCCTCACCTTTGTCACATCAAAACATACATTTTGATAAAAGCAAAACACAATGACCGGCAGCACACACACAGCAGCACACGATGCTTACTCCTGAATGCGGGTGATGGGCCTCAGTTTCCACTGGTCTTCCTCATCATCCAAGAATGCTCGGTTCACTATTTTGTTCTTCTCCTCCATAGGGATGAAGTTCTCAATAATCAGGTGCCTGTGAATCACACAAATAAAGAAAAGATGCATGGAAAGCAGAGACTACAGCGAGGGTATGTGCCATCTTCATAGACGTTATGCTGGAATTTTGTCATGATACAAAATGTGATGAAGTAAAAGGAGTTAGAGCTCCCTACTTGAGCTTGAGTTCCCGGGTGAGCTCATTCTGTGTCTGCTCCAGCTCCTGCCGTTCCTTGATGTGTGCCTCCTGGGCATCTTGGATCTCTGACTTCACGGCCTGCAGCTTCGCAAACAGCTGATAAAAGACAATTATGCCAATGACTTAATAATCATCACAAGCACAGAAATTTTATTCCTAAAACAGTTTCTAATATTGACTGCAGTACTATAACTCAAATAAGTAGGAACATGACCTGGTGTGGGCTTATACTGACCTTTTTCAGCTTTTTGGTTTTTATGTCCACTTCTTGCTGGAGGGAGCTATATGTCTCTTTGAGCTCCAGTGTCTCCTCGTCCCGACACTCCACCTGCTGCTGCATCTCTCGCTCCCTGCGTTTCTGTAGGCACGTCATGGGTGTTCAAAGGCCCACATTGACAAGTGGAAACGTAGTATTCTTAGCCTGGGTTCTATAGAATCAGTATCAGAAGGTTTTCACTACTGTAAACTTCCTAAGCATTTATGCAAGTCACTCTGGCTAAGGGCATCTGCCAAATGGTGTAAATGGAAATGGAAAAAGTAGGCATTGTAAGCAGGACCATGATGGCAAAGGTGTGTAGGCAGATGGGGAAAAAAACGTTTCAAGTTTTGTCACATACACTGTACTGTATCTGTGTAGTGAAAATAGTGCCAAGTGACAAGCATGTTAGATCATTAACAAGCAAGCATGACATGTCTCCCTACCTGCTAGAAGTAAATTGTAATTTATATGACCACAGCCTAGACAAAATACATGATTTTAAAGAACCCATCAAACTGTAAAATGTTTCATCTGGATCTTGCACTTAACATGGGGAAGGACAAAAACAGCCACCCAAGTGCAAAAGATTTCAAGCTTAAACATTTTACCTGTTCAGCAATTTCCTGTCGTTTCTGCTCCAGTATCTTCTGCTGCTCATTGGTGTGGTCTACAATATTTTTCCCTCCAACTAGAAGCTTGCTCTCCATAGCCTTATAAAAGAACAAATGAGACCAAAACAACATCAAACGATGTCACTGGCACACACACACACACACATTAAAAACATGCTGAGAACATGTGTGCCACTGAAATAAATCAATTTACCTTCACTTTAGCTGCCAGCAGTTCTGCAGCTTCTTGCTCCCACCTGAGGTCCTCCATCTTCTTCTCTTTTTCCCTCAGCAACTTCAGTTTCTCTTCTGCCACCAGACTATGGTCCTCCATGATAGCTTTCCGCTCCTTCTCAAGCTTCTCCTGTTGTTCCATCCAGTAGTCAGCATCCTCCCTCTCTTCTCCATCTGCCCCATCAGCTCCGTCGTCATCCTCTTCATCATATTCCTCCTCCTCATCCAGTTCCTCCCCACCTTCCCCTAACCTCCGCCTCCCTCTCCTCTTCTTCCTCTTGCCAGAACGCTTCTGCAGCTGCTCTTTGAGACGGGCAATCTCCTCCTGGAACTCCCGCAGAAGTGCATCCTTCGGGTCCTCGTTCACACGGGGCTTGTTCTTAATGTTCTTTGCACGGTTAGAGTACCGCAGGGTAGTCAGGGTCTCTTCCACATTATAAGAGGCAGGACCAATATTGGCCACCATCACAGTCTTGGCATTTCCCCCCAGTGAGTCCTGCAGAAGTCGCGTCAGCTTCGAGTCACGGTATGGAATGTGGGTGCTCTTACCATCCACCAGTGCAGATATAACATTTCCCAGTGCAGAAAGAGAAAGATTTATCTTGGTGGCTTCCTTCAGCCGCTCCCCCTGAGCACCTGTCTTAGTCTGCCTCTCGCTGCCTGCCAGATCCACAAGGTTCAGCTTGCCGACACGGATGTGGTTCTCGCCATCCAGGCCAATCTCGCTGCATTCAATGGTGATGACAAAAATAGCATGAGAGCGGGAGCTATGCTCATTCATGTTTGTGGCCCCAACTGACCGGTTTTGGTTCCCGACATTCATTACATGCTCTATCTCTTTGACACTCTTTGTAACGAAGGAAGACAGATCTTTGACATAAACCCCCGTGTCTGGACGCTCCTTTAACTCTAGACGCCTAGTCTGGTCTTTCGACAGAAGGTCTCTGATCTCCTCTTGGTAGATTTCCAGGTAAGAAGCCCGGACTAAATATTGCTGGTTTTGTGACCGTGATATGTGTGTGAAAATATGCTCAAAAGAGTTTGGAATAACACCTCTTCGCTCTGGATCATTGCGCACCCCTTCCATTGTGAAGGTTTTCCCCGTGCCTGTTTGGCCATAGGCAAAAATTGTGCCATTAAATCCCAACAAGACGGATTCCACAAGTGGCCTAAACGTCTCATCATACAGTTCCACTTGCTTGGAGTTCCAGTCATAGACAGAATCAAAGGTGAATATCTTTGGGTGATCTTGGGAGGTGCCTCGGGGGTTCTTCACACACACCTGCCCCAATTTCACATCCATTGACACAACCCTCTCAAAGTTGGATGCCTTCTCCTTTTCGTTCATTGGTCGGCATCGGACCACCACCTTCACAGACTCGGAGCTCTTACTCTTGGACATTTTGAGAGTTTCTTAACCCCTTAATTCATTTGTTGCTTACACAGTTCATTCACAGCACTGACTGCACCAGCATCAACACCTGCAGGAAGAGATCATTCAACAAGGGTGACTGAGTATGATGAGTGGAATTTACAGAATCAATCACTTTAATAATATTTCATGTATATTTATGGGAAAAAACAGCAATACTGGTTACAACAAGCGAAATATAGATTATATTTCGTATGAGAGAAGAAAATTACCACAACGACACTAACGTATAATCCTGTAACCTTTCACATAGTAAAGTTTCATCGCTATTTACACGTAAAGCAGAGATTCTCCGTTTTCACATTAAGTATTAGGACACACGTTCAGATTCCTTCCATTATTCCGATTCGCCGATGAATGCATGAATGCAAAAAATGCCACAGCCAAATTTATAAAGTGAAATGCACTGTCAAGCGAAATCTCTGAATACGTATATATTTGTAGCCAGCTCGGTACTCCAGCCTTGACCCATTCCACCGTATACACACGACAGCGTCAAAATACTAATTTCTAGGTGTTTTCCTCTGCCTTAATTAATATTTACTATAAGACCTTGGGAATCCCGGGTATAAAATAGGTAATGTTTGCATTTTATAAATCGCGAAGATCTGGTTTTGATGATGCTCAAGCTAAATTAATCGATTTAACTATTAAAATATTGCAAAAAAATCACAAACGGTGACGTCTATGACCCTAGCAGTGCGGCAGGCTAAATAAATTATTTTTCGTTAGCTAATGCTAATTAGCCATCTTATCGTTCCATTCTAACAACCGGGACTTATATTAACATTTGCAAACGCTCCCGCTGAATGTCAGCGGTCGGTAAATAGTTGGCAGAATGAATTAATTCAACCCGACCAGCGTATAAACACGTTTTGCTGATAATAACCTGTAAAACTGTCAGTCTTATTTCAGGTATTCATGTAGTTGCTAAGCGCCGGGCGTTTTGTCATGGGCTAAAGAGTACCGCAAACCACCCCACTAAATAAGCAGGGCTCTTTATGGCCGACATACACCGAATTATTCATATTAATAATAATAATAATAATAATAATAACGCTGACTAGAGCGACAGGCGCCTCGCCAGCTTCGTGCCGGAAGGTTTCGCGAAAGAAGCCAAAGGGGCGCCTCCACGGCAACCGAGCGCGAGCGGCCTAGCAACGGCACAACACGCGCGTGCGGGAGCGCGAGCTGCGGCGTCGCTCCCCGCGCGCACAAAATCACGGCGCCCCTTCCCGAGCTAGGGGACGGCTATAGCGCCGTGCTTTCCGCGGGCAGAGCGCTGCAAGCGCCGCGCAAACGGCAAAGCTTCCCGTTCCCCTGCCTACCTGGAGCTCAGCACAGCGACGAGGTCAGCCATTACTGCAGTGCTGCCTGCATATCCCGCGTTATCCCGGAAGGAGCGGGCTAGCTACTCTGCACGTCCAACCGGAAAAGCCTGGATGGGAGAACACCACCCACCCCGTGCAAGCCCAAAGAATTCACTCAGTCGGAACAAGAAAGTTTTATTTTACAAACCATGTTATCTGAAATCCAGTACTATCAAAATCTGTCCAAAAACATCCATTTGCATGTTTTAAAAATAGCAGTGACTACATTTTTGTAATGGAATATTTCGTTAGTACAGTATTATGTATTATGATAAATCACAAAAAATACTACATAAAAAGACCACATTCCAATGTTTAAATTGGTCTTACAATATTTTGCAATTATACTTCTTAGTATTGCAAATACAACCTAACATTTAGCGGAATCTTTCAATGTAATACGACCCTGCTACATACTCTGTTGGAATCCAAAATGTGAAGTAATTTCTACAATTTCCACGTATTGCGTTACAAGTCAACACATATGATCCACAGATGTATACATTACAAAGTGCGAGATGATTTGGAGAAATAATTCATATGAGTAAGTGGTTCCAAAGGCAATTAAATTAACCGGTGAGTACATTTGAATCAAATCTGGTCACCCTTCACATTTGGCCTGCAACACATGGCAATTCAACAGAGTCACGGTATACATTAATGTGGAATGGAAAAAAAAGTGTTAGCACTTCCAGGTCCTAGTATTTATAGTGTAATTCTTTTCAGTTACAATATCAGAAGGAAAAACAAACTTCATGATTACTCCATGTTTAAAATAATGATGCAGACGAAATGTTAACACAATGCTAACAGAACTACACTGCATTCTGAAAACATCTCAATGGTTGTGGTTATATAAAGTAAGCAGCCAACACTCTAAAACAAGACTTCACAAACAAACAAAAATCTATTCAGTGTTTTCTTAACTTTTAAATTTTACTCTGCCCATGCCTCACATGAGAAACAAGCACGGAGTGAGTTCAGCAGGGTCTTTGGAAAATATCTGGAAGATTTAGACACACATTGGTGTGCAACAGAAAGATATACAAGGAGGTGACACTATAATGATCTCCCTATAATTAGCATCTGCAGGATCAGTTACCACCACCTATGTGTGCCCATGATCACATGATGAAAAATCCAGCTGAGAAGAGAAAGGGTTCTTGCCCCCCTGTTTTCCTTTTTATAACATGCCCCCTGGAAGGGATGTAATTTTTGTAGCCACAGAGAATAATGGCGCTTAATGAATCGACCCAGGTTCTTCCTCCCTTGACTGGGATGCAAATTCAACTACTGAAACACAGCTCTATTTGGGAAACTGGAAATGCTCCAGGGCCATGAAAGGCCTGCTACACCAAATAAACAAATCAGTGTCAAACTGATATTCTACAGCATAATACTGTAGTGCATATAAAAAAATAGATATTTGGGAAACTCATGCAAGTTCTACTCAGTTTAACATATTTACATTAAAGAGATACTAAAAAGCAGCCGTTTCCAGAATCATTTCAACCTTGTATCTGGCCTACTAGTTCAAACTTCTATGAGTTTGAACCATTCATAGCCATTTCAGACTAAGCAAATAAAGTAAATTCAAGGGTTTACCCCACAATACTACTTATACTACTCTAAAGCTCATCCTTCTTTCCAGGGTTGTCCAAGCCAAAGAAAGATGATGCACGTCCATGGATGTCTCGATCCCGCTTTACAAAAGCAGAGAAGGAAGACACACAGTTGCCGATGAAGTGATCTGCTTGTCCCAGAATGTACAGGTCAATCTGTGCCGTCTCTGGCTGCAGACTGACTACCTTCACCTGCTGGAAAAGGGAAGATGGTGTTGGAAATCAAACAATTTTCAGATCAGAATAAACAGTTTTTAAGAACTATTTTAAGTATATTAATTCAAAAAGGTTTGCAGTACTAGCAAATTTTCCCTAAAGAGACTTGAATTTTGCTATTTCATCCAGTAAACAATCACTTGAATGGAAATAATTAGATTTTTATATATATTATATAAATATAAATGCAAGTTACTACATGAAGTGGAGAAAATGTGTACAGCCTTGCTTGCTTCTAATACATAATGGTTCAAAATGTTTTATTCATATTGGTGTCCTTTTATTGATTATATTCTTTCATTCATTTTCACATTTTATTGCATCGAACAATCATTATCTGTTCAAAGTTGAAATCGCTAAGATTACATCAGTCAGGTCTAAATTTCTTGCTAAACGACTAGGTATTGGAATATAAGTTTACCCAAGTAATGGAGCTGGTTTCTGGTACTGGAGAGGGGATCAGACTACTAACAATGGCATGGTAGGCTCAAATAACTTTCTCTGATACTGGTGTGGATAGGACTTGGGAAGCTTGCTCTCTTCTAAAATACTTAATACATGCATAATATTTAGCAAATCAAGAAAAGCTTGCTGGTTTGAGTCCCCAACCAGCAAGGTATTGCCCCCAAACGCTGTTCCCCAGGTGCTAAATAACAGCTGCCCACTGCTATGTCACAATGTCACATATGGGTAAAATGTAGGGCTGCCCCAGACTAAAGATATTCCTAGTCAACTAACACTCCTGCATTTTAGCGATTAGTCGAATAATCGTTCATTTATGATATTAA
>JAODKM010030491.1:8876-19703 GCA_026780845.1 Petrocephalus sullivani
GCACTAATGAGATACACATGGATAGTAGTGTAGTAAGTGTAATTAGCCCGCTTAGTGTGCACTAATGAGATACACATAGATAGTAGTGTAGTAAGTGTAATTAGCCCGCTTAGTGTGCACTAATGAGATACACATGGGTGAGGCCTGCTTGCAGATTCTCCCGTTTTTGTTGTCATTTGATGTCATAGAGAACAATGCACAGCAAGTGAGTGATCAGGACGTCAGACGGCTGGGTTCAGGGCAAATAAGAAATAATTAAGTGTTGGGTTTTGAAACATGTCAGTCAATTGTCATTTACTTTGTGTTTCTACGCGCAAACATACACATACACACAGGCAGCACCATTCAGAGCCGAACGGCACGTTTTTATTGATGGAACGCTCTTTAGTAATCTTCATTTTAAAAAGCATGGATTTTCAACATAACCCAACCACCCTTTGCATTTGTACTGGCCACAGCGAGATGAATGGGAGCGTGTAGAGCGTTAGGGCAGGTCGAGTGGCTGGAAGCTCAACCCACAGGCTGATTCTCTATGCAAAGTGGTCCGCTGCCCCGTGCCGACACCTGTCATTATCAGTGTGATCTCTACACTAAGCAGGCTGTGTGAGTTTGCCAGGTGATGCAGGCTTTAAACAGTTTACCTAGCTGTAAATCAGTTTGACCCTTTTAATGTACTCATTATTAAAAAGTGTATCAATATTTTGGTGCAGCACATGTATAATGTGTTGAGTGTTTGTATGCATAATAAATGACCGGATTTTATGTTTACATGCATTAGATATTGGTACTGTAGATGTGGGATGTCTTTTTTGTGTGAAGAGAAACTTAATAACATTTATAGTCTTTACAACTGTTTCTTGTAGTTTTATTTTATGTAGCTATTCTGTGATTTAAAAGGGAGGGTATAACAATAATCTAAACATTGACTCATTCCCACCTCTCAGCAGTTAATATTAGGGGAAAATAATTATGACAACATTATTGTTGCAAATATTTGGATAAGTGAAACAGGCAATGGTGTGCAAATGACAGTACAATATAGGTCTGACTTGTGTTTCTCTGTTTTTCCCGTGAAGTCGTGCATGGCCATATTGTAACCACACTGAGCACAGCGGGAAATGCCAGCGCTTAAAGGGTTACAGCCTGTTCTCAAGCTCGGCTATAATTGGCCGGCCTGCCATCCGCCCCCCCACCTCCTCCCCGTCATCGGTACTGCAGCTAGTCCTCTGACTGAAATACCACTATCCAATCTTCCCAGGGTCACATGACACGGGAGACCAATAGCAGCGCAGGGAAGGCCGATGGGAATGTGGCCAGCAAGCTGCAGGCGGAGATGCTTCACTTGGACCTGATCGATGCTGTGGGTGAGATTCAGGGCGAGGAAGCTGCACTGCCCACCACGGAGCCCCCAGCAAAAGAAATAGCTCCCGTTACCATGGATACCTATCGGCCCAAGAGACCTACCACCCTTAACCTCTTTCCACAGGTGCCTCGGACACAGGTACCGTGACATCCTTCTCTTGTATCCGAGATTTTTTTTTTTTTAAGGGATGAGATTAAATTTAGATAGCAAGTGGGCTGGGCAGCTTGATGGGTACACTGTCATGTAGCATTGCGGACCATTTTGGGAGTGCCTACACAGACGTCTGTTAGTGAAAAGCTCGTTTGTATTTTGATGTATATTCTGTGGGGCTGTGTACAAGACATCACTGCAGAAAATGCCTTATTTTGGAGGGATATTATTATGTGTTTTACGGCGTAGAGGGGGTTTGGTGGCCTCAATCGGGAATGATGTATCTGCATGGCCTGCGTTAGCCCTGCCAGCCTGGGACCTCTCCTCTCTCACAATAGCATCACTTCAGTTCGAATCTCAATGAGCTCCCTGAGTGAGGGGGGGAATGAATGCAGGCACAGATTCGCGGTGATGTACGGTGCTTCTCGCCTGTGACAATAAACAGCAGATAGGGGGACACAGCTGTGCTTTGGGCTGGAGAAGGTTGGGCTTTTGGTTCTGTTAAGCGAGAAGGTGTCCAAAGCTGTACATCTCCCCAGCTGTCATCTCCTCAGTCGCCGTCAGAGTCGGTGGATGTGCGCAGAGCTATTTTTGTGTGCGAGTTTAATGCAAAATGATTGTTTGAAAGCAGTGAGCTTTGATGTGGGAAGATCTGTAGAGCCACAAGCCAGAGGAAGAGAACAGACTGAGCCATCAAGCTGGAGAAAGCGAAATCATTAAATTAATTTCCGGGCTAAACATGAACACTTCTCTGAATTCTCTTTCCTCAGATGAATAGGGCTGCTCTTGTCCTTAAGAGGGTTATAACAGCAAATGCAGCAGCATTTGTATGAATGTCTTAAAGCCGTGTGCCCTGGGCACTCACTTTGAATCTTATTATTTGGACAGCAATGATCCTTTAACATTCTGTTACTAGTTATGGACACTGTTATAATGTACTTGTATACTGTCCTGCTGCACAGTTTAAAATTAGCGCTGATGTATCATATATCACAATATCCCATGGAACACACTTGAATTCTGTTTCAGAGTTATTGATTACCGAGGCAGATGACATCACATGACGAGTGCTTTTAATGGTCCCTTTTTTTGTTACAGAGGTTCTGGCAGCACATGGTTGCCCCAGAATGCCTGTTCTTATAGGACTGTAATTGCCAAAGGAAGGCTGGCAAACAGAGCCAGCTGGTTAGGAGATGGGAGGCAGGAATCAGCAAAGAGGAGGGGGGGCTTTGGTCCCTTTAGCACAGGGGCAGGGGGGAGTCCCTTTAGTACACGGGCAGGGGCAACGTCAGGCAGACTGAAAGGGTATCGGCTTCTGCAATGGGCTCTGAGGTTGTTTTACCCCTGGTCAGAAGTGCAATGAAAAGATCTGTGATATAATCTGTGTGAAACACGACCCCGCGACCCCCCGCTCAATGCCCTATGCCCCCTTTACTTTCGGTACTTGCCACCCTGGTATTTATCTCCTGTCCTTTACCCGGCTTCCTCTCTGTGCCGAGCCACAGCCCCATCCTGAGACTCTGTGACTCATTTCTGCAGATAGGCGTCCAGCACTGATCCATCACTTGTATGTAGTCTTCAGTTCAGAGGTTATATCTGGGGCAGCACCGGCCCAGCCGCACGGACTAATGTAGTGAATGACCGGGGGCTGAGCAGGGATGTCCAAGGCAGCTCACGTCTTCTGGAAGGGGCAGAGAAACAACTCCGATGAAATAATCTGGGCCCACTCTAATTCTTGGTATGTAGAATATGTAGATTTCTAATGCATAGCTGATAGTGAAAAGTGCAGGCTGCCATGTTCCTTCTTGAAAGCAATACAAAATTACAGTTAAAAAATCTTACCAAAAAGTCATCTTTATTTGGTATGTTTTTTGTACATAATACTGTACATGGTTAAATACTACTCGAATTTTTTTAATACATAATATGTAAGTGAAACTAAAAATGGCTTGTCACTACAAATTAATATTCATAATGTCCATATGAAAATGAAAATTTCAAGTTATTTACAGACTGTTTCTCACACATGTCTTATCTAGCTAGTAGCTAGTCTTGGCTGCAGTAAGTGAAATAAGTTCAAATGCAAAAGTACGGGACAGAAATCAAGGCCGCATTTAGGAATGTCTCATCCACTCAAGACATGGATGTCTGGTTAGAGCTACTGATGAAATTTAACATTACACCTGATGAAAAAAGCACGAAACTGACGTTTTATGGGACGGTTCACTTAGAATCTTTTACCACACGTTGGGTCATTAAAATTAACGTTGAAGGAGGCAGGGCTGCACTCCGGTAGGTGGCATTTGGACATAAGGAGGAGGCCCTGGACTCCGCCAGGCGCCGTCTAAATTTAAACCCTGCTAAGGGGATCACTGTTGACCTCATGTTCACGGGCACATTTCTGTCAGGGACAGCACATAGATAGTGCTACAGGTGCAACCGAAGTCTGCATAAATGCACACATATAAAAGTCTGTATAATTAAATATTTCAATATTTTCCATAGAATCTGGGGTGAAATTATATTTGACACTCAGTGTTCATCCACATAAAATGGTCCCTGTTTGTCATAAATGTGGGCAGAGTATGGGCAGGTTTGGCTGTCTGACGTAGCCGAGTCCAACCCTGGCTGCAGGGCCACCCCTAGTCTTCTTAGACACTAAATTATTTATTTCATATACATTCTTAAATAGAATGATTATTTATTATATTTATATTCACATAAAATATACCTGTCTATCCTGTTAGGATCATTTACTATGTTGGCAGAGACCATGTTTCTCCCAGTTTTTCAAAATGGCTGCCATGCTGTTTTAGTCATATAAATAATCACATTCTGTCATTATTATTTGAGTTTCCTGTCAATCAACAATCAATAGAAATATGATGAAAATCACAATCAATCAGTTTTTCTTTAGGTCCCTCACAATCAATTAGCCACCGGCATGATCAAACAGAGCCAAGGACATGATCTTCCGGACAGCCGAAAGTGGTCATGCATTGCCATGACTCACCCAATGACATCGCGTCCCAAAAAGCCGCCTTTGTGGGCCTCGTCGTCCCCACGCTTCTTTCCCTTTCTCATCAATTCCATCACAGCATTGACAGTCACATTACTATGGTAACTATGGTAACAGCCCACCTTCTCTGCCGGCTACATCACGGAGGTGCGTCAGCGACTGGAGAGGGGCTGAGCTTATACAAACAGCAAACAAACCTGTTTGTGCACGACCTCCAGCTTATACGAGCAATATTACTCTTCTTGGGAACCCATTCTGCTGTATGTGTCTGTGTGCTACTGTGCTGCTGTACAGTATGTGTCTAGCCGAGATAAGCACAGAGACAGACAAGGGCTGGGGTGGCAATATGGCAGTTCTTCCAGCCAGCAGTGTCTTCATATCTAGCAGAATGGCTTTGTGATATTTCTGCTTAAGGAAAATTGAACCTAGTTAAGAACACCATCCAGTAGATAAAACGCTGGCTGACATTTATCCTGAAGAAATTAAAATAATTTGAGAATACATTGCAGTGAAGTTGTTTTAGAGCAGGTGTTCTATCTGTACTATCTGTAAAATTAGCATTTTGCCATACAAATGTTGCAATGAAAATGAAATTTGGGAGTTTGCTCAATCGATAGCACTGAGCATAACTATGCAGTGACGGGTGTCTGTGGTGTGTGTGTGTGTGTGTGTGTGTGTGTGTGTTTGTAGTGTTAAAAGCTTTGACAGGGGAAAAATCCTCAGTCCCCTTTAAAATCATGTCTGCGAAGGACACAAAGGGCCCTGGTTGTGCGAGTCTGTGAAGGGCCCCCCTTTTGTGCGTGTGCGTGTGTGCGTGTGTGTGTGCGTTCTCATTCCCCTCACTCACCCTCTCGTTCCCCCTCTATCGAAACCCAGGACACGCTGAACAACAATTCGCTTGGCAAGAAGTACAGCTGGCAGGAAAAGGTCTCGCACTCGTCCTCTCCCCTGAAAACAGGTGAGTGTGGGGCGCCCCCCCCCCGCCTGCCCTGCTAGCCACGCCCCCTCCGGTTTGGGAGGCTCTGCACGCAAGCCCGTGTCTCAGCAGGGCCGGCAGCTCCTCCCCCCATACTGATACTTACAGGGTGGGACACATTTGCATTCCCTCTACACTGAATGGAAAAAGCCACACCGTTTGTGCGAAAATCCCTGCGTTGGTAGTTGCCAGGGAGGAATGTTCACGAGGACGCGAAACTGCTGTGTCAGTACTGGCTCTAAGCTCTGTGTCGGCCCAGGGAGCCAGCCTGGGTAGGCGAGTGTCAGCTGGCGAGTGTGTGGAGAACATAGTTTGCCCACGTCCCGTGAAAGTGAGTGTTGCCGGTTATTGTGACATTTTGAACCAGGTCTTAACCCTTAACTCCAGATCTGAGGTTAGCGTAAACTGTCACTGCCTGAAATGCTTTCCTTGTTGTTGCATTTAATCATAAGCCATACTAAAGCAGAATGTGTACCAAGAACCAGATGACAGATTAAAAGAGTTTAGGACTGTAAATTCTGCAAGGTTTGTAGTGCTTTTTATGTACTGTTTAAATATCCCAGCATTATTCCATGAGGATTTTGACTTACTGAAGGTACTAATGCTAGTGTATATATAATAAATAACATGAAAGCGATGAAACGCCTCTATTGGTTTGTTTTGCTAATGATTGAATAAATTCTCAGATAAGGTTTTTTTGGCATTTTGCTTTCTTTCTGTAACTGCTGAAGCCGTCCTCTAAGGATGCTAACGGAGGTCCTAGCATATTACATATTAGTAAAACAGGGTAAGCTTCCTGGGATACAGGCCCCCCCGGAACACTGGGCTGGAGATGTAGAAGGATGGATGGATGGATGGGTGGCATAAATTATACATGTTAAGGTGCTGTCCGCAGTGCTGCATGTGAAGGATGCTGTTCTCCCAAACCCCTCCCTCATTTCCAGGCCATAACTCTTGCTGGTGCTGCATCTGTGTTTCGCAGGAGACCTGACACCCCCACATGACCACATATGCCTGAGTGAGAAGGAGAAGGTCCAGCATAGCAGCAGCCACACCAAAGACAAAGGCACCTCCACGGATGCCCCGTGCCAGAGGAGCTCGTCCAGCCAGAGCAGTGGGGGCACCAATTCCAAGGTACCAGACAGGCCCCCCCCACAGCCGCCTGTGCAGGGGAGCAAGGCTGGCGGGGCGGGGGAGGCCCACCGCGAGCGTATCCGCTACCACACAGATGTGCGCCTGGAGCCCACTGAGGAGATCTACCTGACCCCGGTGCAGAAGAACTCTGACCCCCTTGAGCAGGACAGGCCCTTCCTGTCTCAGCCCAGTGAGAGCAACCGCATGTCTGTCAGCTCGGACGCCGAGGGCCCCCCGCCGTACCAGCCACTCCCTGACCGAACAAACCCCTCAATCACTGAGGAGGATGAAGTATACCAGCTGGCCTCCTCCAGCTCCACCATAGCCGCCCTGGACGTTTCCGCACGGCCGCCGGGGCGCAGAGCGGCTGGTGAGACTCACGACGACACCTTTCTAGGGGCCGAGGCAGGTGCGGCACGGACTTCCATCAGCTCGGAGGCCAGCGGGCTCTCGTACGACTCGGTCAAGTACACGCTGGTGGTGGACGAGCACGCACAGCTGGAGTTGGTCAGCCTACGGCAGTGCTACCAGAGCTACAGCGACGACAGCGACTCGGCCACCGTCTACGACAACTGCGTCTCCTCGCCCTACGAGTCGGCCGTCGGCGAGGAGTACGAGGAGGAGGAGGAGGAGGAAGCCAGCAGCCTGCGGCGAGACGCCACCTGCTTGTCAGAAGATTCCACTCCTGAGGCTGACCTGCCGTTCTCCCGCAAGTTCCTCAACGTCTTTATGAATGGGCGATCACGCTCTTCCAGTAAGTCTGACCGTGCCGTCGGCAGGGGCGTGGGCTGGGCGTGGGCTGGGCTGGGCTGGGCTGGCCACCTGCCATACCGTGCATTTTCCACGGGCTCGCCAGAATCTACCGTGCGGGGCCCTAACCTCCAGGGCTGATTTTTAATCCCACTCCAGCCCTGAGTATCAATAGATTTGATTACTTAAATTGAGCTTTTTGTGTCATACAGGAGTTTTTTGTACTTGAATTAAAGAAGGAATTGGTTTGCATTATACAATTACAATTATGAATTATACCGTCTGATACTGATTACACAACAGAAAGGTCATTTTACCCTGCATTGGATAATATGTTATAGAGGATTGGTGGATGGGTGGCTGAATGGATGGATGGATGGACGCATGGGTGGATGAATGGATGGATGGACGAATGGACAGACGGATGGGTCGATGGATGGAGTGTGCGTACTAGGTTTAACTCTTTATAGTATTATGTCCTTAATTTATAATATTTTTATTTATAGTATTAGTTTAGTATTTATAGTTATAGCAACATTGCCATAATATTCCTGTAACAGAACAGGATATATAGGACTAATCCTTTTCCATAAAGACTGGGCATATTTAGGTGCCCCAAAAAGGCCCAGCTCCCAACCACATAACTCCTCTTGGTTCCAGAGGTCAGGCTGGAGATTGGAGGATTTGGGGCTTCTAGGTGTCCAGCATTTCTACTATAAATCATGAAAGATAAAATGGCTGTTAGTATTGTACACTGACCTGACTGGCAGACAGTAGCAGTGGTTCCCGTCTACGGTGCAGTATTGCTACAGCACCCAATGGGTCATGTTCTGCTCGCAAACATGAGAATGAATTTATTTGTAAAGCATTCATAGATGGAAAAATCATTATTTATCAATGTTTTAGTAAGGACCGTATATTCATGAAAACTTCTCTTACTTAGTTTACTAAACTAATGGATGGCACATAGATTTTGACCAAGATTCTCATATGCTTTCTGCACTTTTTATTTACGTAAACTTTGATTGTTCAGTGTTTTTTGAACAGCCAGTCAAACCAAGTAAATTTAGAGTCGGAACGATTTTCCTCAAAAATGGTATATAGACACTTCCTTGACCGGTATCCAATGAGGGTGTATAGATTTCTTGTCTACACTAGTGCAGAGGCCCCTTTGTCCTGGTCTCTGCAGTACTGAGCTAGAACCAGCATTCCCTCTCAGTCTTAACGTTTAAAGCAGGCCTGCCCAACCCTGCTCCTCGAGATATACCGCCTTACAGAGCTTAGGTGAAACCATAATTTAACCCACCCGAAACTGATAATCAGGCCCTTCAGTAGCATGTCAGTATTAGAGCCAGCTATGTTGAACACCCTGTATTGAAAAATAAAACGTTTTTGAACACGATGGGGTGCAGTTCATTTTGTCATTCTGTGACCTTTCTTAATAAGGGCAACCTCAGTGAGGATTAATAGTTTGATCACTGAAGTTGTATGTCTCCAGTTAGTCAATTTTATGCACAATTTTACTGTGTATCCCTGGCCGACAAGCATTTAGTTATGTGCCCCATTACAGTTTTAAGGGATACTGGGACAGCCCAGTCCTTTATACTGAATGATGTGTGGGGAAGTATGTGTTATGCCGTGGACTCGAAATGGGTTATGTAAAAGATTGTGTGTCGTGTGCACATAAAAATACCTTTTGTCGAGGGAAGTTTTGGCTTGTTGCCTGTGTTAGCTATGTCAGGTTCATCTGATACCTCTGTGTCGGAACAGCTTGATGATAACCTTGTGGGTGTTTTCCTGTGTCTCACTCGCACTTAGATGAAAACACTAGCAAATGTTGTGCCACTTTACGAAACATTTGTAGCCAGAGATGATTTGTTGGCAGTTCTGTCTGATAGTGGTGGAGAGAACTGCCTGGTGGGTCAGTCTAGTGACGCTTTAGTGTCGTCAGCAGTGGGAAAGACCCTACTTGATGCTCAGAATGTTGACTCATAGAACCACAGAAAAAGTATTTAACATTAATATGTTCTGAGGATGAATACTCTAGGCCTAGGTCAGCTGCAAATGATCTGCATGGTGGGGTGCTAATCCATAAGTGAGGTCCCACGCTAAAGGTAAATTAGGTGCTGCTCACCAGATTATGTGCCTTCCGCGTACAGAAAGCATGCTTGCTCATGCTCATCCATGGTCAGGACATTTAGGTATAACAAAAGAGTATGATCGCATCTTAAAGCATGTCTTTCAGCATGCTCTGAAGTGAGTTGTAGTGCTTTCTGTCATCCGTACCGTACATGTCAACATATGGGGAAACCTAATCAGGCAGAGTGTAATTGTTGGTTGTACAGGTCCTCTACCGAAAACTAGAGCAGCAAATCAGTTCCTCCTTACGATAATGTGTGCTGCTACTCGTTTTCCTGAAGCTGTGCCTTCACGTCATATAATTATTGCCTCAAGGACTGCATTAGTTAAGTTTTTTTACTACATTTTGTCTTCCGAGAATAGTGCAGACTGATCGGTGCTCAAATTTTTGGGGGGAATTTTTACGCAGGTTTTAGCCACACTCAGGATTAAACATCAAATGTCTAGTCCTTATCACAGTCAACAATTTCATCGAACATTTAAGGCAATATTGCGAAAATACTGAATAGATATGGGGTGGGAATAAGACCTGGGTGTCCCATTTGTTTTACTTACTGCCCACAAGTGGTGCAAGACTGCTTAGGTTTTAGTCAGAGTTAGTCTTTGGACATTCAATTTGTGGACTGTGTGTTCTGCTTGAGCAGTTTCTATCGGAAGGTGAGCACCAACACAACATGGAGAATTTCAGGGAAAAGTTGCAAACAGCCTTTTTCTCTAATGAGAGAATCCCTGTTGTCCTTTGTTGTTTACTCAGGTGATACAACATGTTAAAGCTACCATGCCTGTTCATTTGAAACAGCATGCTTCCTGTGTTAATTACATAAAGAGAGAAATTATCCAACAGGAAGTTACTTATCTGTCAGATTGTGGTTTGGCAGTTCATGGTGAAAGTCCATGGAGTTTTTATTGTAGTTCCGAAACCATACTTGCATCGGTTTTGTACAGATTACCGGCATTTAAACTCTATCAACGTGCCTGACTCTTTCCCAATGCCTCAAATGGACGACTGTATTGACAGTATGGATGCCTCTAGGTACACCATGGAATTGGATTTGTTAAATGGTTACTGGCAGGTACCTATGACTAGTGATCGACTGATATTGATTTTTTATTACCGAAACCGATACCAATTATTTGTGTGTTTATGTGCCCGATAACCGATATTCAGAACCGATACTTATTTACTGTTATACTTCTGTTTTTGACACAATGATTACACCACCACTGAACTGAACATTACCAATAAGCAAAATAAATATAGAATGTCTGTTTTCAAGCACAGGAGTCATATCAACG
>JAODKM010030700.1:0-19683 GCA_026780845.1 Petrocephalus sullivani
GGGGACTAACGAGTGATTCGACATAGGGAGGTTTTCGACTTAAGGAGGTTCGACTTAGCGAGGTCCGACTGTATTTAGTAATTAGTACCAGTACTAAAGAAATTAAATACTGAACAGCTTTCAAAAATGTGGGACCATGGTACCTTTTCAGTTGGTTTCCCGTGCAACACTAGTCTACACAAACACTGAGATATTGGGCAAAATGTGGGATCTTCTTAAACATACAGCACGATAAATGAAAATCACTACGTTACACACTTGAAAAATCTACATGTGTCATCGTGCCCACCATAACTTGGAATTAGCCACAAAATAAGGACATTGATCATGAATAGTGCTTTCCTTCCTGTGTTTTTTTCAGCATAAAAAACAATGATGACAAAAGTTTGTGCCGGCCAAGATCATTAGATGCAATGTGAGCACGGACCAGCAGGGAATGGGGAGGGGGGCAGTTCTGCTCGGGTACAAGGTAACTGGGGCCAGTATAAGACAAGCGGTTTTAGAAAATGGATGGATGGACAGATGCAATTCTACTATATTATGTCTATTATGTTTTGTACCAGGCACTTTCAGCCTTTGGGCATTATAACGAATCTAGGAGTCATCCATAACAGTGTTTCCCAATCTGGTCCTTGGAGGCCCACAGACAGTTCACATTTTGGGACCTGGGAGGGAACAAAATTGTGGACTGTTTGTCAGGGAGCTTGGAGGGAGCAAAATTGTGGGTTCCCAAGGGCCGGATAAGGAAACACTGATTTCAAGAATGAAAGCTACCAATGGGACTGACACACCCACATGCATACACATACTCTCTGTCACGGTCCTTACCTTTTCTATTCGAGCTATTGACCAGGTGCTTCTGCCAAATGTCCACTGTTTTGGTCGGCCCCTCCCAGGAATGTCCAGCTTCACTTGCAATTCCCTCTCTCTCTTGCCAAGCTCCTTCTGCTCCCTTAACTTGTACTCTGCTAGGGCCTGGAACACCACGATGGTGCTCTGGGAAGGAGGTACAGTTAGTGTAACGTTAATGTGATGTTTATGTGAAACGCTCGCAGAAGCGGGCTTTCCAAACATTTCAGTAGGTATGGCAGATGACAAGGAACCTGTGAATATGATT
Organism: Petrocephalus sullivani; assembly: GCA_026780845.1. Classification (NCBI taxonomy): domain Eukaryota; kingdom Metazoa; phylum Chordata; class Actinopteri; order Osteoglossiformes; family Mormyridae; genus Petrocephalus; species Petrocephalus sullivani. The sequence goes on from JAODKM010030700.1 coordinate 1,118, forward strand.
GAATTGGAGCTGCACAGGGGTCATATTGTCACAAATACAAACAGGACAAACTTCAAAGAAAAAAGACTAAAAAAATACAACAAACAAAACAAAGTTATGTTATGCTCTAAAAGGTAGTACCTGTCTACAACGGAAAATGCTAAAACAGGTGCGGAGGAGTCTCAGAGCAAGCCATGTCTCCCTCAGTAAAATCTACTGAATCGGGGTCTGTAAATTGTTGCAAATTTTGTGTGATCATCAGTTATCTAGAGGGGCACTTAGTAAAAGTTTGGGGGGGGGGGGCTTGGTAAACTTTGCAGTGTGCCCCCTAGACGGAAAGGCCCCTCCCCCCCGAGACTCCAGGTGGCCAATAAACAAATTGATATGGTTCTCTTTCAAACATTCACTTGGTATCTCACTATGGGATATGCCTCTGGCATGCCCAACCACGGAAGCACTGATGACACCACGTCCATCACAGATAGACCAGTCACAGCCGTAACATGGTAGCTCCACCTCCCCATATCTACCGCTGCAGCCCACCGGTACGGCATTCTCTCTCTCTTCCCTGTGAAGACCACAGGCTTTCCTCAGCGCTCCAGGACAATATTGTCCCCTGCTTAGTGTTCGCAGACGAGCTGTCACAGCGTACGTCGCCGAACGCAGGTCCCACAGTAAGTCTTGCTCCCCTCAGTGCTGAGTGACCTGTCGATCTCGAGCAGATAGCAGAATTAACCTTGCTGTTTTTTCCGGGTATGACTACTGCGTCAAGGCGAGTTATCTTTGTTAGCTACCGCATTGAGGTGAGCTTCTCTTATTAGCTACATGTCAAGGCTTCATTAGCTAACACGTTAAGGTGGGCTAATTTGAATACTCATGGCCTCCTCCTCCCCCACCCAGAACATACTCCCATCCAATGTGGCATGTCGCCGCCGCATCTAGGGATGACCCGTGTCTGCCTGCCCCGCTGTTTGATCAGCATTTATTTGCCAATGGCGGTGAGCCGGAGATCGAGGAGGAGGTTGACCCCAAGGAGGTTGACCCCCGTGGCGCAGGCGGCCAGGCCCCCGAGCACACAGGGCAGTGAACTCTCTGCCCCCGTCAACGTCGATCTGACCGAGATCTGTAAAATCATGTGTTCCAGTTACCTCGGAGGTTGGCTTGTTGTTCCAGTACAACAAGTCGGAAAACTATTTAGCTATGCCAGGGACTACAATTCCCTTAATTCTGACAGGTTATCCGGCTAAGCGAGAAATCCTAATATCACAGTGTATTTTGGGCATAAAAACACCCTAGCAGCATGTCCACAGGTAGTGGCTGGACAATATGGCATGTCGACCAACAGTGTACTGTTGCTCCCAGAAAAGCTTTCCAGGTGAGAGAGGATCATCCCTCTCTTTCCCCACAAGAGGGTGCTCACACGCCCTCCACGGCTTCCAGACGATCCCACCCGTTCGCTGCTCACGCGCAGTCCATCTGTGGGTCTTACGGACAGGGCTTTATCATCGGTGGCAAGCGGTGCTAGAGGCCGAGATATCCTCTCTCCTGAGCAAAGGAGCGATATGGGCTGTGCCCGCCGAGGAACCAGCAGGGGTTTTACTCCCGCTACTTCCTCGTCCCCAAGAAGGACAGTGGCTTGCGCCCCATTCTGCCATCCTGGACTTACGTGTTCTCAACAATCACCTGAGAACAGATTCAAGATGCTCATGCACAAAGCTGTTTTGCTCCATTTGGTCAGGGGACTGGTGCACCACAGTCGACCTTCAGGACGCTTATTTGCACATAGGCATCTATCCTGCTCACAGGAAGTATCTCAGATTTGCCTATCGCGGTGTGACCTACAAGTTCCTCGCAGTCACATTCGGGCTCAGCCTCGCTCCCCGTGTCATCAGCAAATGCATAAAAGTGGTTCTGATCCCGCCCAGACATTCGGGTCTCAGAGTGCTGGCTTACATACTACCTGCTTTGCTGTCTTACGAGAGAACAGGCGGTGAGCGACACGGCGATGCTGGTAAACCACCTCAATGGTCTGGGTTTCAGAATAAATCTAACCAAGAGCTCGATGGTGCCCTCTTGGACTGTACTCGGAATATCTTGGTCTCCAGATAAATTCTACGTCCTATCGCACTACACTGTCAGAGAGAGAGTAGTGTCATTCAAGCGCTGCCTCTCCCGTTGCCACCTCAGCCGCCCCGTGACAGTCTCAGGAGACTGCCTCGGGGCACTCTCTTGGTGAAGAAATCCATTCATTTTCGAGACCAGCGCCCCACTGGGCATAGTGTCTGCAAGGGAGGTGGTGAGTACTGATGCATCCCTTACGGGCTGGGGGGCAGCTTACTGGGGCAGGACAGCCAACGGGCTTTGGCCATCACGGCTCCGCAATGCTCATATAAATGATCTCGAGCTGCTTGCGTGTTTCCAGCTCTCAAACACTTCCTCCCCTTTCTCCGCAGTCGCCATGTCCTATTCAGATCGGACATCGGTGGCTTATATCAATCACCAGGGCGGAACGCGCTCTCTCCAACTGCACAGTCTCGCCTACAGGCTGATTCTGCTCGCTTCACATCGCTATGTGCGACGCACGTACCGAGTCTGATGAACTTAAGGGCGGACCTCCTCTCCAGGGGGAACCCCCTGTATGGAGAATGGACGCTCCACCCCCACGTTGTCAGTCATATCTGGGAGAGATTCGGCACGGCTGCCATAGATCTCTTCGCCTTGTGCGCAAATGCGTACTGTCTGCTGTTCTTCTCTGTGATGGACAGCGATGCAGCTCTGGGTGTGGATGCGCTCACCCACCCATGGCCGAACGCCCTGCTTTATGCCTTCCCGCCCCTGAGCCAAAGTAAAGGAGAGCGGGCTGTCTCTCTTCCTATTCGCCCCCCACTGGCCGGGGCGACCATGGTTAGCAGAGATCTGTCAGCTTCTGTCAGGAGAGCCCTGGCCACTCCCCCCGCGCAGGGATCTCCTGTCTCCTGTCTCCTGATCCCGCCCGGACTGGCTAGCTCTCTGAGTCTGGCCCATGAGAGGCTGAATTTGGATTTGGCTGGCCTCCCTGCAAAGGTGATTGCCACCATCCAGTGTGCTAGGGCCCCCTCGACGCGTTCATTGTATGACATCAAATGGCGCATTTTTGAGCAGTGGTGTGAACAGAGGTGGGTCGTCCCCTTTCGCTGCTCAGTTTCTGATGTTTTATGTTTTTTAAAGGACTTGCTGGAGAGGGGCAGCGCTTTCTCTAATATTAAAGTGTATTTGGCTGCAATCTCGGCTTGTCACGTGGGTTTTGACGGGACGCCTGTCAGTCAGCACCCCCTCGTGTGCCGCTTTATGATTGGTGCACGCCGGCTCCGCCCGGTCTCCAAGACCTTAGTCCCGTTATGGGACTTGCCCCTGGTCCTGAATGCACTCTCCGGCTACCCTTTCGAGCCGCAGGAGCCTGTCAGCATGAAACATCTGTCTCTAAAGACAGCCTTACTCCTCCACGAGCTGAGTGAGTGAGTGAAGTTCACGCTTTTTCTGTCCACCCGTCATGTACGAACTTTAGCCCGGGGAATGTTGCTGCCTACCCAGCTTTTGTTCCTAGGGTCATTGAATCAGCTTACTACTGCAATGCCGTAGAACTGAGGGCTTTTCACCCGCCGCCGTTTACTTCAGAAGAAGAGCGGCGGCTGCATATTTTCGCTTGGCATATAGTGCCGTGGGTCTACGTCCCCCACCGGGTCTTAGGGCTCATTCCACCAGGGCTCTGGCTACCTTGTGGGATTTGTTTAGAGGCATTACGGTACATGATATTTGTGCTGCTTCTAGCTGGGCTACCCCGCACACATTCATTAGATGTTACTGACTGGACGTCACGGCTCCATCGTTTTTTCCATCGGTCCTGGGTGTCGGTTCGGTGCGACTTTGGAAAGCATGCAATACGGGAGTTGTCTATATCTTTCCCATAGTGAAATACTGAGCGAATGTACTTAAATACTTAGCCACAACTCTCTAAACATTAGGCTTCAGGGCTCCAGACTGGCTTTTTCCACCAGTGGCACTGGTGTTCCTTAGGGCGCTTTTTCACTGCACGAAGTTTGGTATTTTCAGTATGATACTTTCGCTTTTCCTTTGACTTCCGGTTGAGTACCAGTACCAAAAATTCAAGTACCGAAAGTGCCAAACCAGTTGGGGTACTTCTTTGGTACTTCGGTACTTTGGGGCGTAAGTTGCAAAGCTTTTGCTGTCGATTGGTTATGCAAGTAGCCCGATTCTGAAACTCAATGCAATTTTAAAAACATATATTGGATATATATATAATATATGCAAGGAATAATCATTAAAATTGCAAAGTAAGCTAAGCCTCCTCCTTATGCCAAAGTAAAAATGTTTTAGCAAAACATTAACCCCCTGCGCCGTCAGTAAAAATGTGCATATAAAACCGAAAGTAATTGAACATGCGATGTTAGATTTAATATTCAACATCGTTCAGCTGCATACTACAGCCATTGTTCGAATTCAGTACGAAATGCCCCGTCTCACGTTGTCCTTTTATTCAGCGCCGGTGTTACACCATATTTTGTGACCATCGTAATGTGTGACTCTAGGGGCGCTGTCGAGCGAATTATCATAAGAAAACAATCCTGTAAATAATTTATTGCTGAGATGTAGTTTTGACCTGGAAAAGGTGGTGACATTTTCTGACACCTGACATTAGATTATGTGACCCCAACAGTACATTAATGATCCACTTGCACACTTCTGATGTTGTTTTTGCATTATATCGCGCATTCACTATGTGTGATCACGTAGCCGTGTGTCACGCTCAGCCCCGCCCATCGTGTCTGTTTCCCAGTGTTTCCCTCAGGCGGGGCTTAATTATCTTCACCTGCTCCTCGTTGTGCTTGCCTGATGTGTCAATCCCCTTGTTTACCTAGCACACCTGCCTGGTGTTTCCTCCTTGATGTCCTACCCTATATAGTCAGTCTGCGTCCTGTTCCCCTTGTCGGATATTGTTCATGTTTCATGTGGCTTGCGTTACCCGTCTCCTCGTTTCTCATGAATAAACGCCCCTGTGAGGGGCTTGATAACCCGCAACCTGCATTATGGGTCGTTCCTCCCGCCGCAAGTGTGACACCGTGATATAGGGGGGCCTATATCAGAATGTAAGTAAAATGAAAATAAGTATTATGTCATTTTTAAACTTTTATCCTTAGTCGATGGCTCTATGTAGCTGTGTATGTAAATAAATGAAAAAAAACTAGCAATCGTGGAAAATAGTCACAACATCAGTTATGTCTTGTGGCTCAGAAAAACCTACTTTTAGCCAGCCCCATAATTCGCAAATGTTGATTTTGAAAGTACATGCAGAAGACTTATTTCCGTTCATGGCTCCGGAGACAACACAAATGCAAATAAATACAAATAAGGGGACAGAACAAAAAGTGGAAATGCTGCAGTCTTGAAAAAGTCTAACGCCTTGAAAAAGTTACAATGATTACGGTACAGAAAACGTGAACAAGAACCTCGCGTTCTTTCCCAATCATATGTGAAACAGCGCTCCCTGAAGTCACACATTAGAGCGGTCACTAAATATGGTGTAACACCGGTAACAGTTTTTATGGCAGTGGAAAACCATTTTGGCAAAAGAACCATGGCGCTGCGTGGTGTGACGTTGTCACTCATGGGCGGTTACTGATGACGTCATTTGGCACCGTACCAGCCAGTGGAAAACCAACACAAAGTACCGAAAATACTATACTTGCTGCGGTGGAAAAACCCCCTTAGTGAAAAATTTAGGAGCCCCAGCACATACATTTGGTGCACTACTTAAACTCACATGCAATGCAACACATTAATATTTTTCCATCTTAACTGCATTATTGATAAACCTTTTGGTAAAAAATATACAATTTACAGAAACCACAATTGCTCCCCTCTCGCAGAGCAGTCCGCGAATCAGCGAAATGGAGCCACACCTGAGCCCTCCTAATAATCCCTGCAATGCTCCTCCAGCGCGACGTATTACTACTGCTCCCGGCAGTCGTACCAAGCGTAACTTGTCGCTGTCTCTCTCAAGTCCTAGGTCCAAGTTCGGCGAGGATTATGTCCCTGTCCTGATCTCTTCAGGGTCCCCGGAGGTGCTAGTCGGAGCAAGGCACCAGACCTGTTCCCCTCCCTGCTTGCCTGAGAGCCGGGAAGTCCCAATCCCGTGACCATCCGCCCAGGATAGACCTTAGTTTTGTTGGTGCCCAACGTTCGGGTTCTCTCCCTTGTGAACGTCATGCCGGCTCCTTTTGATCTCTGAATGGTTGGCTCCGCTGTGCCCGCTCTGCTCGAGCGGCTCTGTTCTGTTCTGCAATTAAAAGCCCCGGCTTGGGGCAAAACTCTACCCCGTGTCTCCCCTCTTGTTTCCTTTATGACAATCGCACTCTCTTTCTCTCCCACACACACACACACACACACACACACACACAAATTCTCCCTCTCTTGGTGCTTCACGTGACATATGATGATAGTTTAAAAAAAAGGGGATGCATATTTGCCAGTCACAATGGTGTGGCTAATTACAAAATGTAGTCACTCTGTCACAAAATGCAACTAAATGGTTGCAGTCTGGAGTCCTGAGCATACAACTAAAGATACACAGAGAAACACACATATAAGGACACAGGTTACCTGCGTGGACCCAAAGTGGCCTCTTTCACTGGTGCGTTCCATGAGCCACTTGTTCACCGGAGCAGCCAGCTCGATTTTGTCCAGCATTAACAGGGCAAACAGAGCGTACCCGGTAGCCTCGATACCCACCTCATCAGATCCACCCCAGTGAGTGCCATCTGAAGAAACCAAGCAGTAGACAAACACTAAGGAAGGCAGAGGTGTCACAGGAAACAGTCAGGGATTAAAAAAATCCTGGGTGCGAAAAAGCATCTTCCCATCTACAGTGCCTTGTAAAAGTATTCACCCTCCCTTGGCACTCTCTCTATTTTGTTCTCTTACAACCTGGAATTAAAATGGATTTTCAATTTTATGATGGACCAACAAAAAACCTACAGATTAATGAAGTTAAAAGGGAAAAAAAACTTGTTTTAAATAATTCAAAAAAATATTAAACTGAAATTTGGGCATATGTTTTCACCCCCTTTGCTTTGAAGCCCCAACCACTACTTTCAAAAGCCACTTAATTAGTTAAATAAGTGTCAAATGATCTCAGTATATATACATATATATACACCTGTTCTGTTCGCCCCCAGAGCCAACACCAGTGCAACACCACTAAGTAAGGGCTACCACCAAGTAAGTGACAGCATGAAGACCAAGGAACTCTCCACACAGGTCAGAGACAAAGTTGTAGAGAAGTACAGACCAGGCTTTGGTTATAAAAAAATATCCCAAACCCTGAACATCCCAAGGAGCACCATTAAATTCATTTGGAAGAGGCGTAAGTAATAAGGCAGACCATTTGAAATTTGCCAAAAGGCGTATTGGAGACTCGCCAAAAATGTGGAAGAAGGTGCTGTGGTCAGATGAGACTAAAACAGAACTTTTTGGCCATCAAGGACAATGCTATGTCTGGCGCAAACTTAATATCTCTCATCATCCTGAGAACACCATCCCCACCATGAATCATAGTGGGGGCAGCATCATGCTGTGGGGATGTTTTCATCGACAGGAACTGGGAAACTGGTCAGAATTGAAGGAAAGATGGATGCCGCAAAATATAGAGAGATTCTTGAGGGAAACCTGTTTGAGTCTTCCAGAGATTTGAGACTGGGACGGAGGTTCACCTTCCAGAAGGGCAATGACCCTAAACACACTGCGAAAGCAAGCAGGTAAATGTCCTGGAATGTCCAGTAAAAGCCCAGATCTCAATCCATTTGAAAATCTCTGGTATGATTTAAAGATTGCTGAAGCCGTACTCCAAGATGCCCCGTCTACACCCGGTGTGCTTCCAGCCGGTCCAGGAGATGACACTGCCGTGCCCCCGCATCGCCCTCGCGCCCAGGGGCGTCTGCTCCCGGCATGCTCCCAGAGGCCCCGGTGGCCCTCAGCGCACGCCTAGGGATGCCTGAGGAGGCTATGCATCCGGGCCTCTCACTCAGGCCCTCCTCGTCTGTGTCTCCTTTGTCTCCCGGCTCCTCTCCGGGACCCGCCATGTCGTCCAGTCCCTTGCCTCAGCCTGTCACGCCTCACCTGTGGCTGTCGCCAGGACTGGGTCCTCAGCTACCCTCCTGCCTGGACGTGGTGGTACCTGACGAGGAGCTCCCGGAGGACCTCGAGTGGGACCCCTTGGGGGTATCCCTGAGTACGTGGTTGGGGACCGGGTGCCCCGACCCAGACCTGGACCCCCTATGTCTCCAGCCTCCGGTAGGACCCAACCGACAGCTTGGAGACCAGAGGTGAAGACCCAGGGACTCCGTTTCCCGCAGAGGAAGACGAGGGCACGCCTGGAGAGGCAGGCCTCATCCTAGGCCAACTCCTCTTCCTGGATTTCGCCCTACAAGCCCTGCCGTTCCTGCGGAGCCCCTTGCCGGTCCTGCCATCCCCGCAGAGCCCTCTGCCGGTCCGGTCATCCCTGAGACGGTGCCCACCGTTCTGGCGGTCCCAATGGCAACGCCCACCGGTCCAGCTGATAAGACCGTGCCTTTAGGACCTGCCGTCCCTGCAGTTCCCGCGGATCCCGCCATCCCTGCATTTCCCGCGGCTCCCGCCGCCCCTGCATTCCCTGCAGTTCCCATGGCTCCCGCCGCCCCTGCAGTCCCTGCAGTTCCCGCGGCTCCTACCGTCCCTGCAGTTCCAGTCGTGTCTGCGAGTCCAGGAAGCCCTATGAAGGCCGCACGGCTCCCGGTCCCAGGTACCAAGGGGCCCTTTAGGCCCAGAGGTATGGTCCCGGAGAGGACCACCAGCCCGGGTACCTGGGTGACTGGCCCCTGGGGAGTCCCTGGGGCCCGAAGATACCAGCTTCCAAGGTGCCGGTCCTAAACTCCAAGATCCCTGGAGCCCACCTTTGCCTCCACACCTCCACGCTTACCCCTGTTCTTGCCCTTTTGTCCCGTCTCCCCTCAGTTTTCCCCTGTTCTGTCTGTCATCTTGGGCTCCCTATCCCAATGTGCCCTGGTCTTCGTGTCCCTAGTTGATTGTCTTCTCCGTCTTGTCTATGGTGTCCTTCTCTACCTGCCATTCTTTTTTCCCTAGTTTGTCTGGGCTTAGGCATGTTTCACCGGCCTCGGCCAACCCACGTCTCTGTCCTCTCAGTATCGGCTTACATTCTTGTGAGGTTGGTTCTGTCTTGTCTGATCTTGCGTTGTCTTCCCCAGGTCATCCATCCCCGGAGTTTGCCCGTCTGCTGTCTGCCCGTGTCCTGTATGACTGATCCTGCCCTGTGTCCTGGCCCCATGTGCCCGTCCTGTCCTCCGGTCCCCTGGGTTTCCTCCCAGAGGGTTTGCCGCGCCCAGAGTGCGCGCCCAGGGGGGGAAGGGGGGCCTATGTTAAGATCTGCCCCGTCCTGCGTGTCTGTTTTCCTTGTGTTTCCCTCAGGTGGGGCTTAATCAGTCTCACCTGATCCTTGTTGAGCTTGCCTTTTGTATCAATCCCCTTGTTAGCCTAAGCATACCTTGTTTCCTCCTTGATGTTTTGCCCTATTTAGTCAGTCTGCGTCCTGTTTCCCTTGTCAGGTATTGTTCATGTTACCTGTGGCTTCCGTTCCTGTTTTGCCCCGTGTCCAATGAATAAACACCCCTGTGAGGGGCTTCATACCCGCAGCCTGCATTATGGGTCGTTCATCCCGTCGCCGCCACAACAGTTACTGACACCTGGGTCCAAATAGTACCTGCCTAAACTTTAACAGTAGAGTAATGGATGGTTGATATTGTATTTAAGATGTGCCCTATACAGTAACAGATACACTAAAAGCCTTACCTGAGGAGCCAACTTTTTTTAAGCATTTGAGCAAATCCGCTTCAGGTGCTTTACGTAATGCCAAGACATAGGAAGCTAAGGCCACAACATAGGGCCGTGAAAGTCCTTGCAGCTCGTCAAGCAGATACTGTGAGGCGTTGTTCATACTACTCTTGAGGTTCTGAGGAACAACATGAACATACAGGAGATGAGACACCAGACATTTGATGGGGCACACATATTTACAAAAAAGGACACAAAGCATGCTCCAAAGCAAACCAAGAGCATCTAGTGGGGTAAAAATACATAAAATGGTTCATGAGTCATCATTTTAACCATCACTACTTATTACTGAAGTACAAATCATGAACAAATATAGTAGCTACTTGAGATGTCTCACAATTTGGTAATGATGAACAAACATGAGATCAGTATTTGACTTGTGTTATTCATTATTTGTTCCTTCAGTAGTTCAGGTTTACAGAATTAACAAATATAATAAATACAGTAACTGCTTGATACAGAACATGCATCACGAGTCATTTATGATGAATGAACATGAGATCAGTATGTAACTAAGACTTAGTTTGGGGTTAATTAATACATAATACCATAACTACATTATTTGTTGCATTCTGTGCTTTGGGAACTACACAAAGATTGCAACCGACTCACAGGTATGTCTCCTTCACAGATACTCTGGGTCTCTGCCATGGCTATGAGAACAAAAGCCGTAAGCCCTGGAACTCCTTCATGTTTGGTCCCACCCTGAGACACAAGCAAATTTCATTCACCCTAGCATTACAGACATGCATTGTGTTCATTTTTAAATCTAATCACCTCTAAATCAGATTTAAGTAATTTTTCCTATCCATGTGCCTTATGTTTTGTTATATATGTTACGTTGTTTTTCCATATACACCCTGTTCCAAATTATTATGCAAATGATATTTTTCTCTGATTTTCTTAAATAGTCGATGCAAATGACAGTCAGCATAATTTTCAAGTCATCAACCATTAGAGTATAATTCAAATGTTACTGAACAAACCTCCCTATGATAACAGTATTTTTTTCAAAAATAAAAAACTTAAAATGCACTGTTCCAAATTATTACACACAACAGAGTCTCAAAATATTATATAGGTTGTACAGAACTAAAAATGGTCATTTGTTGAATTTGCAGCATTAGGAGGTCATATTTCCTGAAATCAAAAAAGTTATTTCAATTGAAAACATCTTAACAGGTCAAGTTACATTTCAACATAGGACCCCTTATTTGATAGCAGCTTCACAATTATTGCATCCATTGAACTTGTGAGTTTTTGGAGAGTTTCTGCTTGAATTTCTTTGCAGGGTGTCAGAATAGCTTCCTAGAGCTGCTGTTTGGATATGAACTGCCTCCCACCCTCATTGAGCTTTTGCTTGAGGATGCTCCAAAGGTTCCCAATAGGATTGAGGTCAGGGGAGGATGGGGGGCACACCATGAATTTCTCTCCTTTTATGCCCATAGCAGCCAATGATGCAGATGAAGATGATTTTGTTACGGAAAGCACGGTTCTTCTTTTTGTACCATGGAAGAAAGTGGTCAGTTAGAAACTCTACATACTTTTCAGAGGTCATTTTCACACCTTCAGGGACCCTAAAGGTGCCAAGCAGCTGTTTCCCCATGATTCAGGCCATGACTCAACCACCTCCTTGCTGATGTCGCAGCCTTGTTGGGACATGGTAGTCGTCCACCAACCATCCACCACACCATCCATCTAGACCATCCAGGGTTGCACGGCACTCATCAGTGAACAATGTTTGAAAATTAGTCTTCATGTATTTCTGGGCCCATTTCAACCGTTTCTGCTTGTGAGCATTGGTTAGTGGTGGCCGAAAAGAAGGTTTATGCACAGTTGCAGGACTCTGGAGGACTGTACACCTTGATGTCTGTGGGACTCCAGAGACAACAGCAGCTTCAAATATCTGTTTGCTGCTACATAATGGCATTTTAGCAACTGCTCTCTTGATCCGATGCATGGATCCGGCAGAAATCTTCCTCAATTTGCCTTTATCTGCACGAACCTGTCTGTGCTCTGAATCAGCCATAAATCTCGATAGTGCGATGATCACGCTTAAGTTTTTGTGAAATGTCTAATGTTTTCATACCTCGTCCAAGGCGCTGACATATTTCATGCTTTTCGGCAGCAGAGAGAACCTTTTTCTTCCCCATATTGGTTGCTAACTGTGGTCTGCTTAATAATGTGGAACGTCCTTCTTAGTAGTTTATCCTTTAATTGGGCACACCTGGTAAACTAATTGTCACAGGTGTCTAAAATTTCTTTGATCCAAAGAGCCCGGAAACACAATGCCATCCATGAGTTTAACTGAAAACCAAAAAATCAAATTTTTGTGACACTTAAATAGAATTTGCATAATAATTTGGAACAGGGTGTATATTAAATAGTATCACTGTGTAATGCCCTTCCAACCTGCCCCTCCCGCTTTCTCCCTAGCGTGGTAATAACAAGCCATGTCTGTCATGCATTTGTCTTGCGTTTCATTCCTGCCCTTGTGTGATTCACTCCAGCTTGTCCTTGTTAGAAGTACATCCCAGTCCTGTGCGCCCCAATCTTGACATTATGTAATGTTGTAGTTCCTGTTTGCCAATATCCTTCCTCGATTGAGCCCATCCCCCATGATTGCATTTTTTAGGGTGTGTTCTTCAGTTTGCCCTGACTCTGTTGTCCTTCAAACCGCATAACGTTACATATTGATCCTAATTTCTCAGATACATTAAATGTACTACTTTTAGTTTCAAACGCAGGGAAAATATCAGAAATAAAAAAAATGAATGCTTTACAGTAAATTATAAAGAGAATTTAATCTAAAATTTTAGCAACATGGTCAAATTTAAAAATGGACATTTGATTGTATTTTACTCTAGTGCTGCAAAAAATAATAATATAATAGGATATGATTCTATGCTGATTAACAGTAATATAAGATGAAACATGATACCATAAGGGACTCGGTCCAAACTGCAGCATCCTCTTCAAAGCGTCCATTAGGTGCTTGTCTTTGGTGGATTAGGAACTTTATGGTCTCACACACATAATCTGTAGCTGCTACACCAATGTCTGCACTCATTGCAAAAACCTTGCCCGTATATGCTGTCACCCTAAGCAAAAGAACAGCAGAAAATAAATCACTTAAGGAAGTATTGGGATGGGGAGGGGGGCTGAGTGCAAACATTTACAGGCAATGGGTCTCTACGCACATTTGAGTGCTGACAAGTTTTAGTTTTCAGTTCTACAGGTCATTTCAGGTTGGGGAGCAGCAGCGCATTGCCTCACACAACACATGATGAAATACCTTGGGATCCTGGTTGGTGACCCGACCCCCAGGCCAACATGCAGTCTAGTCCCACCCTCTGGAAATGGCCATCTATTTGCCACAGTTACATGGGCGTCCCCTTGGCCTGGTCCACACGCACAGGTCCTCAGCAATGAGGGTCCCCGTGAGCCAGATCACCCTCAGGGAATCACACCACATGGCCATGGTGCCCTCACATTGCAGGTAATGTGCCTCAATCGGGACTCCCTGAGTAACCACTCGTTCGACACAAAGTCTGAAGAGATGACGTACCGAAGGAGTGCAGTTTGGTCTCTGGACAGTGTCCATTTTTCTCAGCCATACAGAAAAACAGGGAGCACCAGGACTCTAAAAACTTGGACCTCCATCCTCTTACAAAGATAGTGGGAGCGCCATATAGCCCTTTCCAGCGACCTCTTGACCCCCCATGCTCTCCCAATCATCTACTGACCTCATAGGAAGAGTCACCAGAGACATGAATGTCGCTGCTGAGGTAAGTTAACCTCTCGATGCACACAACATTCTCTCCACAGACACTGCTGATGGCTGTGCCGAGGAGGTCATTAAAGATCTGGATGTTAGTTGAATCTTTCTTCACCAACAGATGCCCTGCAGCCGCTGGACCCCATGACCCTGCCCAACACCCAGTCCATGCAAGCATTGAACAGAGTAGGAGCAAGAACACACCCCTGGCAAACCCCAGAATCCATTGGGAAGAATGCAGTGGTTCTACCTCCACTCTGCACAGCACTCAGTACCAGTGTACAGGCCGGCCATGACTTCCAGCAACTTCAAGAAGTTCCCACAAAGTCTCAGGATGTCCAGCAGGGCAGCTCGATCAACTAAGTCAAAAACTTTATGGAAATTAACAGGTTGCAAAGAAACTCTACAGTGAATTCTAGAGTTGTATAATATTATGTAATATTTTTAGCATTTATAATATTTTAACATTTAACTATAATTTTATAATTTTTTTGTTTTATAATTATTACATTATTAAAATCAGTATTAACATGTCATGTCATGTTGACAGCTCATTTGCTGTTCACCTCCTGCAGCAATACCTCCACTTCAGAACTACTGAAGTTTTTCTTACATTGGAGTCCGGTGCTTGAGTCTTTAGGTTTTCTTTTTGGCATTCTTGACTTCCCTTTCAGCTTTTCTTATTAATCTCTGTGTGATTTCTGTGTGTGCACATAGCCCTGGCTTCTCGTGCCCTTTCATGGTGATTGGTAGGGCATTTATGTATGCTAACTAGGAACGAAAGGCACATGCTTTCAATTTATGAGTGCAATGAGATTCATCATGAGAACACATTTGTGAACAATTCTTTGGTTTTAAAACACACGTAAACCTACCTTAGGCACTCCTTCTGAGCTTTCTCAATAACAAATTTAAGAAATATTGTTGAATGAAGGACAATGTTCCTAGATTCATCTAAAAGAAAACAGGAATAACATACTACCATGTGCTTGACGTTGACCATAAGTTTCCATAGGGAGGATATGAACCATCTGACTTGCGAAACTGTAGATGTCTTTTATAACCTTGAGTGAAAAGAAAGTTACAGCATTTTTTCTCTGCAAAAGTGAGTTAATCATTGTGGTGGCTGGACCTAAACTAGGGGTGGGCAGAAATGGCTGGTGTGTGCGGGTTTCCGCTGCAAATCCCTAATTAGGTTACTAAGTAGAGGACTGATTAGCTGAAGAGTCCTCACACCCGGGTTTGAACAGCTGATCTGAAGACTATCCTGAAAACCTGCATATATACCGATCCTTTACAGATAGGACTGGCCACCCCTGACCTAAATGGATATTTCCTTAGTAGCTAATAGCTCACTAAACAAAAGAGGTCGTGGGGGGGGGGGGCAGATAACCAAACAAAAACTTATTTGGGGAGGGGGTGAATGAAGTCAAATAAAATATTTGTGGATAAAGTACACCCCCCGCCGGTTCCTACATCCCTGCATACAAATTTCACATCAGCAAGATTCTGGTAATTCTCAAAATCATTTCATGTTGCTAAACATTTCTGCCATGCTTTACAGGTCTAAACATGCAGTGTACTGCAATTCTTAGGGGCATCGACAAGCCTCAGTCTTCAGAAACCTCAGGCATGCATTCGCCTATTCATACATTCACATGACCAACTCAGTCAGGCAGAGGAAAGAGGAATCATTTACCAGCCTGAATGTAGGAGATGGCTTCCATCCTCTTCTGCACACCTACACTCTCCCAGGCATTGGTGCTATCCAGGAAGCGGGTAGCAATGAGGGGGCATGTCATGGTGGCCAAATTCTGCTCTACACACCCACCAGGCATACGAATGAGCTGGCTCAGGACATTCTCACTTATTGAGTTCTGGATGGTGTCGGTAAGCTCATCCCCTATAGACAGCACATTTAATTAACCATATAAAAATTAAGAATGTATTTCAGAAGAGTATGTGACAATAAATGTATTGTGCATCGACTTTCATGGCAATTTACTTTTAAAGTGCTTAATCTGCTTAATCATTATCACACACAGAGTCTTCCAGGCTCTAGCATCATACACCTATGCCAACTTATGAATCATGCAGCCATATTACCAAGGACAGTGATGATACTGATGGACTGTGTTCCTGGAACCTGTGATGGCAGTTTGGGTATGACGAAGGTTTCCTTGTGCTTTCCACCTCAAGGGAACCATCAACCAGAATAAGCAGTTAGAAGGTGAATGGATGACTATATTACAAAGCTGGAAAACGGATACAGTTTTTATAATATGTGGTTTTATAGAGCATCAAGGTAATTTTGTATAACATTCATAAATTAGCAAGAGCCAGTCATGCATTGTATAAATTTAATTACAAACAAGAATCTAAAATTGACCAACAATGTTTTTTTTACAATGATCCGTGGACCTGCCACGAATATCTGGTACAACTGACCTACGTTCAGAAGCCTTATAGTAGTCTCAATTTTCTCTTCTCCCTCTGCCTGGAAGGAGAGAACATGTGAACCATTATGGACAGCACATCTAAAGCTGTGCATTGCAGCTGGTCAGCATCAGTGCATGGCTTACCAAAACCAAAAGGGGCTTCTCAATGCCATCGCTGATTTGGCGCTCTCCGTTGAAAGCCCGTACTCGGATGCTGTGTGAACCCTCTTTCAGGGGGATGATTGTGAAATGCATGACGTAGCTCGAATCCTGATCCACTGTCACTCTCTGCTTGAACTTTCCATCTGCACTTGCCATGCTACATAGGGAATCATGTTTGTCCAGCTGTACAATAAACTAGCAACAAGGAAAAGAGTAACAACGTCACATTTCTACTCCAAAAAATAATGTTAACAGGTTTGGCAACAAGGTACACTATATTGCCAAAAGTATTGGGACACCCCACCAAATAATCGCATTCCGGTGTTCCAATTACTTCCATGGCCACAGATAAAATCAAACACCTAGGCATGCAAACTGCTTCTACAAACATTTGTAAAAGAATGGGTCACTCTCAGGAGCTCAGTGAATTTGAGCGTGGTACCCTGATAGGATGCCACTTGTGCAATAAGTCCAATCATGAAATTTTCTCGCTACTAAAAGTTCTACAGTCAACTGTTAGTGGTATTATAACAAACTGGATGCAATTGGGATCAACAGCAACTCAGCCACAATATGGTAGCAGGGACAGTGCATGCTGAGGCACACAGTTTGGGGATGGCAAACTTCCCGTTTCAACATGACTGTGCACCAGTGCACAAAGCAAGGTCTATGAAGACATGTAAGACATGCAGAAGTCACCAACTTTCTTCAGAGTCAATAGCTACAGACCTGCAAACTCTGTGTGGCTTTCAGTTTAGCTCAAGAACAGTGCATAAAGAGCTTCATGGAATGAGCAGCTGTGTCCAAACCTTACGTCACCAAGTACAATGCAAAGCGACGGATGCAGTGGTGTAAAGCATACTACCCGTGGATTCTTAAGCAGTAGAGACGTGTCATCCGGAGTGACGAATCATGCTTCTCTGTACACACAAAAATCCAATGGATGAGTCTGGGTTTGACGGTTGCCAGGAGAATGATACACTGCATGATATGATGATATACTGCATTGAGCCGAGTGATATATTGCATTGAGCCGGTGGAAGGGGGATTATGGTGTGGGGTCGTTTTTCAGGAGGTGGGTTTGGTCCCTCAGTTCCAGCAAAAGTAACACTTAATGCTTCGGCATATGAAGCCATTTTGGACAATTTCATGTTTCCAACTTAGTGGGAACAGTTTGGGGAGGGCCCCTTCCTGTTCCAACATGGCTGCGCACCAGTGCACAAAGCAAGGTCTGTAAAGATATGGATGAGCGAATTTGGTGTGGAGGAACTTGACTGGCCTGCACAGAGCCCTGACCTCACCTTTGGGATGAATTAGAACGAAGACTGCAAGCCAGGGCTTCACATCCAACACCAGTGTCTGACCTCACAAATGCTATCATGGAAGCATGGTCAAAAATTCCCATAAACACACTCCTAAACTTTGTGGAACGCCGTCCCAAAAGAGTTGAAGCTGTTATAGCTGCAAAGCGTAGGGCAACTCCAAATTAAAGCCTATGTATTAAGAATGGGATGTCATTAAAGTTCATGTGTGTGTAAAGGCAGGCGTCCCAATACTTTTGGCAACATATATGTAAAATGTATTTATAAATGCTGCACATACAGCAGATAAGGTGGATTATCATAGTAAAATAAGTGGTACCTCTTCTTCCGAGTCCAGGTAGTTATGCAGGACCGCTTTAATTTCAACTTGTTCCTTTACCGTGACAGAGTAGGGCAAGCGCAGGTCAACAAAAAAGTGTTTCCTAACTGGGATTGGCACTGGTTTGGCCACACACACACCTACAAGAGACAGACAGACTGAGGTAAACCTGAATGCAGTAATACAGGCATGCAGATAGCGGGCAATATCACCCAGGTAATATATGGCAATACCATTTTCTGGTAATATGCACCTGTTATTGATTTAGGGAGACCAAGTGTCAGGTATATAAAGTCTGCATAATCTGTAAATTCTGAATTGTGCAGCCACAGATACATTAATTGCTATTCTTGGAAAATGAAAGGTGCTACGTGTCTCTCCAGATTTTGCAGCAAGCAGTTATAGACAGTCCTGTTCTTGCAATATTATGGCAACGCACTTATATTGCTACATATTATAACTGCTAAAAGACTGCTTGCAAAATATTAAGCAGACTCAAAATTGCTTACGTATCTCACATTAACTATCAAACTGAGGCTCCACAGAAACATACTGTTACCAGCGCGGCGGGAGGAACGACCCATGATTGCAGCCGTGGGGTGAAACCCTTCAAAAGGGCGTTTATTATC
>JAODKM010030801.1:0-19676 GCA_026780845.1 Petrocephalus sullivani
GTTAAGTTCTCCCCAAGCGAGCTTGATGGGCCGAATGGCCTCCTCTCGTTTGTATAGTTCTTATGTTCTTATGTCCAGTTTGGTTTTATTTTAGAATTCATTGTCTTGCTATGACTTTTGTGTTTGACCCGTAATATATACAACACGTGCATCCTTTACTGAAAAATGATTGGTGATGTGCTAGGTAGATTTTAGTATAACTAATTAAAGGTATAATCACAAAAAAATGTGTTGTATAGCCCTACATTAACGGTTTGATGTCACTAATATATTCACCGTGCAGCTCCTCTATTGGGTGAACTCAGTAGTTGGCGTGGGATTTTATTTGTAGTTCTCATTTCACGACACTTAAGTGCTGGCTCTGTCAGCACTTAGGAATTTGGCTTAGACTTTGCTGAAAGTAACTTTTAGCATCTTTATACAACGCTCTTTGGTCCTAGTTTTTACTAAGAATTTTTTATCTCTGGTCATACACTTTGACTTAAATCTTAAAACCATTCTTAAGAAGTTAAGAGGAAGTATGCATACTGGCCCTGATATTTATACTCCATATGTGCTGATTTAAAAAAAACGGTAAATCTTTCGAGTTCTGAGAGAACCATTACCTCCTGACTCATAATGCAGCAATAAAAGATGCACAGACATTTCTGCATTTTGCATATATGTATTTCGTTTGTTTGATAATCTCTGTGGAATCTCCTGAATATCAAATTAGAATGTAAAATTAAATAATTTAAATGAGAAGTTCTTTTGGATTGGGATTTTTTCCTCTGCATTTTAGCTTTTAAATATAGCAGGACAAAGTAAACATAACCAGGGTAATTAGTAAAGACCAACAAGTGTTTACTATGTTCTTTGAAATCTCAGTATTTACTGTTTGGAAAGACATGACAGACTGAATGCAAAATAACTAGTGGTCATAGGTGGAAATTAGCTGGAGAACATTTCACACTGGATTTGCAAAAGAACTTCTTTACCCAGCATATAGTTAGAGTATAGAATAGTCTTCCTGCTAGTGTAATACAAGCTAAAACCTCTGGCTCTTTTAATTCAGGGCCGGTATGCATAAAACTTAAGAATGGTCCTAAGAATGGTTGTACACCTTGACTTACCTCGCAAAAGGAAATCGCAGCTTACAAAGCAAGCATGCAAGCTACAGGTTTGTGTCATTACTTACATTACTCATATGACCTTCGCTATAATAGATTTTATTATTATTATTATTATTATTTCCCATTTCTCTTGTTAACTCACAGACGGGGGTCCACCATGTAAACCTGTAAAGGGCAGGGATAGTAGAGGAGATATTGGGGGTGTCAAATGAGTCCATTTGCGGCATCGCATGTGCACAAGATCCTGCACTGCTAAAACTGAAAGCGTTTCATGGAAGGTATGCTGTAAATGTGATGGCATGACTCGTGATATAAATTAACAATAGCTGCCTTTATTCCATTTGAATGATTTGTTTATTTATTCTTTATATCACGTCATTTCAGGCATTATTGTCATCATTATTGTTGTATATCTGCAGGACGTCCTTTCTTTGATGGAAAGTATGCAGTCTCCGTTTGGGTGCGCGTAATGCTGCTGCTATCATGCAACTCCTAACTGGTTTAGGAGTCCTCTCCAGCTCTCTTAAATAATTTAGGAGCTGAGACCTACTCTTAACACTTATGAACTTTTGTACATGCCACTTACTCTTAAGTCTGAGAGTAAGAGCAAAATCACATCACTCTTAGAATTTTGACGCATTTAAGAGTAGAATTTTACTCTGAGAAGTCTTATGCATACCGGCCCAGAGCTGGATAAGATTTCTCTGAGCTATTAGTGGATTTGTAAATGTAAATGTCAAATAATGTACACATTTGTCATTTCTGGGGGGGCCCCAAACAGCAGCAGTATTTGCGTCTGTCTGTCTGTTCGATCTATCTATCTATCTATTTATTTATTTATTTATAGTATTTCAATGTATTCCAATGACTCCTTGCCTTTTGCTGCCTGGAATAGGCTTTAGGCTCCTGGAATATGATGGAGGATGGATGGACGGATGCTACTTACTTGGACAGCATCCAGACCTGTTAGAATCTTATATACCTGGATCATGTCCCTCCTTTGTTTCCTTTGCTTGAGGCTGAACAGATTTAGCTCAGCTAACCTTTCCTCATCAGCCATTCCTTTTAGCCCAGGAATCATTTTTGTAACCCTGCAATCTACCCTTGAAACAGTTCTGGTGGCAAACATGGGTCATTATTTATTTTTTGTATCATAATCTAATGGACTTCCTCTTTTGTGTTCTAATAAGGAATTACTTGTAATAAAGGTTTACATCTTGTGCCTCTGTTATACTGTTGCTATATGTTGCTGGAAACACATCCAACGTGCTATCATCCAAATAGCATTGTTCTGGGCACACACGGGACAGGATGTCACAAAGTCTTGTCTCCACACATTTTGCCTCCAGCCTGGCCACCTGTAATGTCTGGCATGCAGGCAGCGGTGGACTGCATGCCCAGGTGACAGGATCTGAGTGAGAAATGTACCCATTGTAGCATGGTGGTTTGGAAGGTGGGAGGAATGAGTACATTTCCTGGTGGGCAGGAAACAGATTCCATTGGTGGGCCATGCGAAGGGCCCCCTCTAAGTCCCAGGGCCTTCAAAACAAGGGAAAGATGGAAACCAGTTCCTCCCAAATTGCGGGAGGGTCAAACTGGTAGGACAATGCATCTCCTTTCACATTGTTTGCCCCTGGAACATAACATCTGAAAATCAAAATTCGTGAAGAAGAGCGCCCATCAGACTTACAGGTGTTTAATCGTTTGGCTCACTGGAAGTACTCCAGATTCCCAGTCCGGCCCAAACTCCTACCTAGGAAGTGTCTACCTCAACAGCAAAGGGAATCGGGGGCTTAATCAACTGAAAGATTGGCACAGAGCTGAAGAGGTCCTTTGAATATTGGAGAGTGGCTTTGGCCTCGGGACTCCAGAGGAGGGTCCTTTGATGGGCACGTGGCAGGTTGGTGATCAGGGTAGGAACAGAGCTGAACCCCCAAATAAAGACCTAAGAAAAGTTTGTGAACCCTAGGAAGCACTGCAGGGCTGGACTGTCTTCACCTTGTCCTTATCCATCCCCACTCCCCTGGGTTGCATCCGGTATCTTAAAAACTTGATTGCAGACCAGTGAAACTAACATTTCTCACCTTTGATGAAGAGGTGATGGTCAAAGAGCCATTGAAGGACTTGTTGAATATGCTCTGTAATGTTCAGGGGAAGTGGAGTAAATGAGGATATCATCAATGTACATGATGATGAACTGCTGCAGCATGTCAGTCAGTACGTCACTCATGATGGCCTGGAAGATGGGTGGACTGTTAGCCAAGTCGTACGGCATGACGAAGTACTCATATATACCAGTCATCATTATGGAGGCCGTATTCCCCTCATCATAGCATGGATATGGATCAAATTGTAGGAACTTTGTAGGTCAAGATTTATGAAGACCAAGGCTGTTCTGAGCTTTTCCAAGTGGATGGTTGGCAGTGGACGAATGCCAATGTTTCTGGGTAATGGCATTCGAGTCTCAGTAGTCGATGCAGGGACGAAGTTCCCCATCCTTCTTCACAAAGAAGAAACTGCAGGTGACCAGAGAAATTGATAGGCAGATTATCCCCTGAGCCAATGCCAACCGGGAGTACGTCTTCGTCGCCTCTTCTCTACCCCTTGGGTAGAGTGGCCCCCTCCACCAGTTCGATGGTACAGTTGGAGTTCTGGTGTAGGGGTAGCCCGAACAAAACAGAAATAGAAATTTTAGTGCAGTGTTAGACAGTTACCAAAGCACTCGTGTGGCTATAACTAAACCTCCCCCGACGACCAGTCAATTTGGAGGTTGTGCAGCTGCAGCCACAGGTGCCCAAAGATGACTCTAATGCAGACTGAAGGACCAGGAGTTGGATCTGCTCCTGGTGCAAAGCGTGTATTTGCATTAGTGCTGGGCGGTATACCGGTTCATACCGAAAACCGGTATTTATTTTTGTTATGATATGGATTTTTCTTATACCGTAATACCAGTTTAAATAGCCTCAACAACGTGCGAAACGTGGTGCAGCGGAAACTGTTTAAGGGGGGACCATTTTTACTGGTACACCGCTGACCATGCATGAAATGGATTACCTGCGTTATGATGCGTTCGATTATCCCAACACGTCACAACCAACCAATTTCCCGTTCGAGCTACACAACTCGGAACAAACATGGCTGCCTCAATGAACGCGCTGTTATTGTTGTGATCTGAGCATGAAAGCTTCACATAAAAGGCTGTGTGCGATTACATTCATACATTCAATAATATAAACATTTTGAAATATCTATAAAAGAGAGAAGCAGTAAAGCACTTATTATTGACTTTGTAAGCTGCCATGTTGAAATGACGTCACGGGGAATCTCGTACAAATCCGACTTCAACCTCAGAAAAGGGGCGTGTTTCCGACAGGAAGGGACATTTTTGACCGAGTTGCAACTCGGAAAAAAATTTACGAACACAGGATTAGAGTTACTGAGCGGTGAAAATGAACAGAGAAGCCGTAGAAGACACAGAAGAACTTTTACTGAAAAAAGGAGCAGTGTCTGTTGTCTGGAGATATTACAGTGTTAAATGGTCGGATGTAGACCAGACAACCATTTATTGCAAACACTGTCAAGCTAAAGTTGTCGCCGGATTGATTTACTATTTATTCCTTTTCTAAGACTTGTTCAGGGCAATACAACTTTTGACAAGCACCTCTGGATATTCTACTAAGTCTAGATACCTCTTTGGATGCTTGAAAATTTTAGTTTTTAAGTTGTTTGCAAAATTTGTTTAATAAATAGGTTCTATATTTTGACTGCAACTGTCATGCAGTGCAATTCCTTCTCTTCATCAGTGCTACCCACTTGAAAACTGTATCACTTTATGGGGCCATGCAAACCTGTATTACTTGTGTGCAAATTATTATTTTTTGTACAATTTATAATTCTCATGACAGTAGAATAGGTTATTCCTAGCCAGTCTACTGCAATAATTGAAGTGGATATGGTTAACACCCACTGATGCATGAGGAAAAAAAATACTGTTGAATACCGTGAAATCGTCATAATTTTGAAAAATACCATGATATAGAATTTTGGTCATACCGCCCAGCTCTAATTTGCATCACAAGAAGGACTGTCTTGTGGGTAACCCAACCAGAGGCTGTTCACTCTACGGACGGTGAGAGGGAGTGACACTGGCTCCAGTGGGACTTAAATCAAGCTCTGATTAATAGTCTCTTGATTCTGTCGAGGACGCTGTTTAAAAAGTATTTGATGTTTTTTTTTTATTGCTCTCTGAAAGCAGGACTCTGAACACAAAAAGTTATTTTGTTCATCTTTAATGCCATTTCCATGAATGAACACATCACGCATTAATCATCCTAATTTGAAGTTCACATGCGCATTCATCATATTACGCACTAGTGACATTCATCATGCAGGGTATTTCTGTGGCTTTCTGAAGTTAGCAGCATTTGCTGAATCTGACATGGCACACTCATACAAGCCCATTGTATGAAGAAAGTGAGAAGGGTTTAAGATCAGAATAAGAAAATGTTCTTGCATGTGACCCATTATGCGTACTGAACCGAAAATGATATACCAAATGGTACAAAAGTGTACAGTTATAGCACTATTGTCTGACAGAAAGTACAAAGATGTTTAATGATTGGCTCGGCTTGCCACTCAGAGAGCTTGGCTGAGCTGATTTTTAAAATATACTCAAACGTTTTGGAAGAAAAATCATTAAAGCTTGCTAAGTTTTGTTTCCTATGACAGGTGAAAATGTTTTTGTGAAACTTATTGATCTTTGTTCTGTGATTCTTATTGTGGGGTAGTATCTTGTAGTAGTTAATATTTTATGGATAGTATTAAGGCTGGGAAAAAATCTTTTTTTTGCAGTAAATTTTGCAATATCCATTTATGAGTGATTTAGACAGCAAAGATTAAAATTTTTAGGATTGGCTCAGAGAGAGCATGCAGAGCTCATGCAAAAGTAGTCATGGTAACTAAACATGTACTAAACGTGCTACACTGAACAAAAATATAAAAGCAAAACTCTTGTTTTTGCTCCCATTTTTCATGAGCTGAACTCAAACATTGGAAAATCTTTCTATATACACAAAAGATCCGTTTCTCTCAAATATTGTTCACAAATCTGTCTAAATCTGTGTTAGTGAGCACTTCTCCTTTGCCCAGATAATCCATCCCACCTCACAGGTGTGGCACGTCAAGGTGCTGATTAGATCATGAATATTGCACAGGTGTGCCTTAGACTGTCCACAATAAAAGGCTACCCTGAAATGTGCAGTTTGATCAAACAGCACAATGCCACAGATGTCGCAACCTTTGAGGGAGCGTGCAATTGGCATGCTGACTGCAGGAATGTCTACCAGAGCTGTTGCCTGTGAAATGAATGTTCATTTCTCTACCATAAGCCATCTCCAAAGCTCATGAAAAATGGGAGCAAAAACAAGCGTGTTGCGTTTATATTTTTGTTCAGTGTACTTTTACGATTTTTGAATTTTGAAAAGGAGTGGTCATTAAATTTGACAGCTTGAAAGTTTTGTTTTCTATAACAATATAAATATTCTAGTGAAACAAAAAGATCTCATTGCTCTCGGTAATTTTTTTCATGAGGATTTATAAATACTGGTTAATA
Organism: Petrocephalus sullivani; assembly: GCA_026780845.1. Taxonomy (NCBI): domain Eukaryota; kingdom Metazoa; phylum Chordata; class Actinopteri; order Osteoglossiformes; family Mormyridae; genus Petrocephalus; species Petrocephalus sullivani. The sequence continues at coordinate 6,724 of JAODKM010030801.1, forward strand.
ATAATTGATGCATTTTATTGATCACTGTGTGGAAATTCTCTTCACCTACCCCAATCTTACTCCCCATGAGCGCAAGCTTGGCCATGAAGGGAAACATCCAGTTTTAAATATTTTCAGGCCACTCATTCTTAAAATTAAAAATAAGATGCTTCTTTAATAATAACTATCATATATAAACAAATAGTCCCGTGACAAAAGGTGACCATACGTGCCCCATTTCCACATTGCAGCCATAGTCTAGTCTAACTACTTGGCTTTAGTGGATGTTTTTCTGATTAATGATAACCATAAAAGGCAAATGAAATATTGGTATAAATCCAAAAAAAGAATGAAGTTGTTCCCAAGCACACTTTATTTAGACAAAAAAAACAAACTGGATTTTCGTATTACATTCAAAAGACTTTAATTAACACAGTTTAAATTGTCAAGACTTTACGATGCTAAAAGTGCAAAATGTTTTTTTTATAGTGACCATGTCTGCCAGCACCATTGCTGCATCACTTCAACTAGTAAGCGTAGTTCAAATCACATACTTTTCCACTTACACACTCAAAGTAGCAGGTTTAAGTACTTGTCAAGGACAACCCATGGCTTGTGCAGAATTCCAGTAACAGTTCACCTTACTGATTTATTTCCCAACCCCAGTTATCTAAATTGTTTCCCCCATATGTACTGAATTTTCAATTCAATTCAGTTCAATTCAATTTATTTTTACATAGTGCACTTCACAACCAGGGTACTTTACATCTGTGTGTTGTGATACATTACCATATGCAAAACAGAACAGAGAAAATGAAATACAGAGAAATGAAAGAAAGAAAGAAAGCCAATTGACAATGGACGAGAGGAACCAAAAACTCCCAAGTAGGGAGAAAAAAAACCTCTGGGAGTCCAAGGTCAACTGGCTGCCCAACCCCCTGGGCATGCTAACATCACTGAAAAAGAAAGAGTGAGCTTGCTTGCTAAAAATAAGAACTGTGATCGAGGGCAAAGTCAAAGTCCATCAGTGAATTAGTTCTCCATGCTGGCCTTTTTACAGTAGCAGACTGAAGGCTGTACCCATGATATTGTAGGTCGTAAGCCATATCCATGACATCACCCCTCCGTGGGACTGCACCATCCGGACATGTGGGAAGGCACATAGCATGGATGGCCCGGAAATGCATTGACACACTAATAGACAAGCTTGGTAGGTAAAACATGGCATGTACAGCGGCACTTACAACCATGGTTAAATTGTGTTATGTGTTAGATAGCGGGTAAGCTAAACTGAAGCAATAAATCTTCAGTCAAGATTTAAAGACTGAGACCGATTTGGCATCCTGAACAATGGCTGGCAAACTATTCCGCAATATATACGGGCCCTGTAGCAGAATGATTTACTACCAACTGTCACTTTATTCATATGTGGAACAAGAAGGGGACCAGCATTTTGTGACCTAAATGTACAATGTGGCTTGTAAACTTGAAGTAATTCAGTTAGGTAGGTAGGTGCTAGACCTTTAAGTGCCTTATATGCAAGTACTGTAGGAGAACTTTGAAGTCAGTCCTGTACCTTACAGGAAGCCAGTACAGGGAACTAAGAGCAGGGGTTATGTGATCAAACTTCCTGATCCTGGTGACAATTCGAGCTGTTGCATTTTGAATACACTGCAAGGTATTTATCGTGTGGTGTGTGCTCTCAGATAACAGAGCATTACAGTAGTCTAGCCTACTATATACAAAGGCATGTATCAATTTCTCAGTGTCTTGAATATTAAGGAATCGTCGCAGTTTGGAAATGTTGCGTAGCTGTAGGAAACACATCTTCGAGATTGCATCTACATGCCATTTAAATGAGTGGCTTGTATCCAATGTGACACATAGATTATGGGCTGCTGAGGGAAAAGTCCTGCCCTCTGGAGAGAAGTGCATAGATAATAGTGTTCCTATCCGCAGGCTAGCCTCCAAACAGCAGAACCCTGAGCATATTGTGATTAAAAAAATCTTTATTTTGTTGAAACAGTTGCCTAATGTGACAAGAGATGAGGCGTCATTAGGTGTAACTGAAATGTATATTTGGGTTCCGTCAGCATAGGAGTCATTATTAATATCATGTTTCCTCATTATGTTACCTAACTGTACCATGTAAAGAGAAAACAGTAAAAGGTCAAGAACTGATCCCTTTGGTATTCCACATTTAACTGGTCACATAGACGATGGAGTACATACTTGAACATATTGATAATGATTAGTCAAATACGATTAAAACTACTTCAACACCATCCCACACAACTCAACATCAAATTTAAGTCTGTGTAATAGGGTACAATGGTCACCCGTGTCAAAGGCTGCACAAAGGTCCAAGAGCATTCCATTTCGTAGTAAGACCAAACTCCATAGGTCAGGGGTGTCAAACTCCAGTCCTGGAGGGCCGGTGCCCCATGTAGTTTAGTTCTTTCCCTGTTCCACCACAAATTATTGAGCTGAAGAGCTGTGTGGTAATTAGCACAATGAGTTGAATCAGGTGTGTTAAATGAGGGTAAACTCAAAAATCTGCAGGGCTCCAGCCCTCCAAGACTGGAGTTTGACACCCCTGCCATATGTGGTATTCTTTTGAGCACCTCAGCAATTTTCTCTAAGGAGGCTGGGTTCTCTGAGCTGCTGTTTGGTGCAAACAGGCAACTCTATTTCCCACCTAGAAAAATTTCTAGCTGTAAAGCTCTTAGGTCACATCCTAGGGCCATCACAATCTGCTTATTGTTTGCCAAATAATATTGCCTCCCCCCTTTATCTTGCAGGTAGTGGGCCCTCATAGTCACTCCATGTAGCTAATTCGGGCTGTGGGTGGTTTACCACCAGGCACTAGCTAGCGATCACCACCCAGCAGGCCTAGCTCCAAGGGTGGCTCTCATTGACCCTGTTGCTGGCAGGGTATACGTATTTTTCCTGGTAACTTTCATGAGGGAACTTTAACACACAGTTTGTCTCTCCACACAGACCTGTTCACTAAGGGAAGACACTATCAGGAGCTCCAGACAACATATTGTCTTATCACCATTATATAATATATCCCCATTATATTTTTCAGTGAACATGACCAAAATAAAATTCAAACTTTTTTCTTCTTGAAATATAACTTTTTTTTCCCTGGCTTTTGTACCTGATGTGTTTACAGCTCAACATCCAATCCATACAGCACTACCTCAAAACCCTTTCAACCCTTTTACTATAGTGGTGAGTGATGGTCATCCACATATCTTCCATGCTGCTTAGTCAGTACAGGGTCATGTTGAGCCTTGAGTCTATCCCTGGAAGCACCGCACACAAGGCAGAAGACACCCTGGATGGGATGCCGGCCATTCTGTCATGTTTGTTTCAAGCTATGTAACTAATGCTTTAATATTCCTCTGTCATCCCAGGTGGTACAAGCTTCATTCAAAATCTGGAAAAAAGGAGAAGGATCGAGGCGCAGTGCAGGTCACTGTACAGTTCACACGCAATAACTTAACTGCTAGCATGTATGACCTCTCTGTGAAAGATAAGTCACGCTCTCCTTTTGATAAGCTGAAGGATCGCATGAAAGGCAAAAAAAGAGGGGATATGGAATCATCTTCTGCCATCGTGCCGGGAGGTTTTCAGGTCCTGTCCCATACACGGAAGAGACTGCCAAGTGATGGTGGTGGAGAGGAAGACTATGAAGACGACGAGGGAGGTGAAGGACGGCGGAGCAAGATGAGAAACTTTTTTCTTGGTGGAAAACTTCGCAAGTCATCTGACACTCGGTCTAGCACATCTCTTGGTTCAGAGAGCAGTGAGTCATCTTCACGGGGCGGCAGTCTGAGCCCTACTGCAGGTATAAGCGTGGTGGTATCAGACATCTCAAACTCCCCCAGCAGTAGCAGCAACTTGACTGCCGACTACAGCCCCGGTAAGATTTACTCAGGAGATAAAAGTGAAGAAACGTTGAATTGATATTTAGTTAAAAACCATAAAATTGGTTTTAGTTAATTTAGTTTAGTTATGAATATAGTATGCTAGTTTTGTTGACTCAATGGCTCACAAATAATGATTGTAAATCTTTGTCTGAAATTGTAATTCTGTTGATTTTCTAAGAATTAATAATAGATACTTTATTGATCCCTGTGGGGAAACTCTCTTCTCAACTCCCCCAACCTTGCTCTTTATGAGAGCAAGCCTGGCCGTGAAGGGCAGTCACCTCATGTGGCGCCCAGGGAGCTGGGGTCTAAGGGCCTTGCTCAAGGCTGGGCTTAAACCAGCGATCTTCTTATCACAGGCATAGAAGCCTAACCTGCTGAGCCACACTCTGGCCTGAATTGAATATAATTTCCTAGCAATTATTTTCTAACAATACTTGATAAAATTTATTATAATATGAATTATATATTTATGTATATATTTCACACCTCCAATATACTGAGGTTAATTGAACAAACATACTTAATTGGCTATTGTGCACAATAATTTATAAATATTTAATTCATCTGCTAATTTAAGAATTGATTTTATGTTTTCTTTTCAAGGACATAGATTTAGGTATGGATGACAGAGGCGTGTCCCAACCAATATTGTGGGAGTACCGTGTGTGTGTTCAGGGATGATTTAGTTTCTTCACATTATGATTTCTCATAATATTTATGCCCTTTTAAATATGTTAATTGTGATTGATGTTATTTTCACAAGATTCAGGAAAAATAATTATTATATTCTCAATATACCTCTAATAGCTATCAAATGTCTTAAATTATTCAATAAAAAAAATCTACAGAGGCAACCTCCTGGGATAAAAATGCACATGGCTTGTAAAGCTGGAAAAAGTACTATAAAAGTATTTCTTGTAGCTATTTATAATTCGTTTTCTTTTGAATGGGGATAGTAGTCGACTGGATGTCAGATTTGACGGGTTTTTGCTATGCAGAGCCTGTTTCAAGACCCTTCACATACGTTACGTTACAGTTATTGTATTCCCCAGATGCATTTGCTTTCTCTTTAAGACAATAACTGAGAAAAATGTTTTTCAATTTTTTTACTTTGCAAAGGCATTGTGTGGGTGAAGAACTGGAATTGATTCAATGTTGAATCCGACTGCCCCAAAATTTAAACAAGTGCCATATAGTGATAGCAAAACAATGGGTGGATCAATGAAGTACTACTACTCACACTTGCAGAGACAATATTAAATGTAAAAATATTTAAAGGCACAGATGAAGTCAAATCACAAAATTTATTATAAAAACAAATACAAAAGCAGGCAATATAAATATAGTAGTATAAAGTATAAAAAAGTACAGTATAAAGCAATGTGAAATTTTTGTCTCAGGTCGATTTCAGCTTCACTCCTAGATACTTTGTACAGTTCTGGAATCACTTTGCAGCTGAAATGTGTGTGGGAGGGGATACTATAATGAGGTTTGAGTACCTTAATCATGTAATGGAATCCCGTGTCTGAAGCTACTGAGTAGGGCTGCAGGTCTTTCACTATGAAGATGCCTGTTGCTTTCATTATTTCTTTGTGTTTTTCAGAATTTTGTGAATAATGTTGTTGGGAGGCAGCTGCAATAGATGGTTGTGTTTTAGCTACCACACAAGCTCTCTGTGCTGCTTCACTTAGGGGTACAGCCAGGTGATGGCAACGTAAATGAGCCGACATGTTGGATGTGTTACCTGTCGAGTAGCTGATAGTTGCAAAGCAATGCTTGCACACCGTGCTTTTTTGCTGACGGCCTTTTTGCCTTACTCATCATACTCAACACTGAAGGCAAAATGTTCCCATCCATAAGATGACGGTGCCTCTTCAAATTTCTTTTTCTCCATTTTGCGTTCACTCGCCATGGTCACGCAACTGTGAAAGGTTTTGTTTCCTTTCCCCTCACTTCTCCAGCATTTGCATTCAGAGCACTGATAGGGAAATTCAGGGAAATTCCGATTAGTGGTGGCGACACTCTGAGGAGGGCTACAGAGAAAAAACACCCCCCTAAGCAGTCCTGATTATTTTATGTACAGAAATGTACAGAATGTGTGCACAATGACCACATTTAAAAAAATTTTGTTTAATGTCGGGAGTACCGATCTATTGCGGTTCACCTGGGTGTATCGAGCTGAAAAGGGCAGTTAAATTACAAATGTGTTACATTTTGTTTTCCAGAGTTATGCAAGCTTTAAATTAAGCCCGATGTTATATTACACAGATATCGTTATTGGTGTCGGGACAGAAAAATCGGATTGGTGCATCCCTACCTGTAATTAGTCATGAGTGTGTTTGGGGTGTCAGAGTGTAATTACTTTACATCTCGCAGTTGCTACTTTCTGAACTAAGTCCTCTGACTTATTATCTCAGACACATATTATTCCTCCTGGCACGTAGTGTGTATTTCATGTTAGCAACAGGGTGGCACTAGTACTGCCAACATTGCCTTGGTTTCAGTTATTATTGTGATGCCAGTGTTTGCCTAGGACTTCAAGTAACTTGAAAGACACAATTGACTGAAAGATGTTTGATATTTTTTACCGAAGACATATATTTTGTGCAATGTCATGATTGCTAGGATCTGTAGCAGCCAGTAATACAATAACTACCATTAATGTAATAACTGCCAATAACGTAATAATTTTCCTGTTTTTGTGTAGTAAAAGTCTATAATGTGTAATGTAAAAAAATGTAGTAATGTGATATGTTTTCTGAGTTATTCAGGAGTGTTGCTGCAATATTGGTAAGTTATTACTTTATTACATTAAAAACGGAGAAATTATCATTGGCAGTTACTGGCTGCTACAGGGTCTTGTAGTTCTAATGCACAACTGTATTATTCCTATACCACATCTGATTAGGATAAAAATAAGTTTTATTGCCCCTTTATCCATTACCAGGATAATTATCATTGCAGGTTTCGATGCAGGCCAGTGTTCACAAACAGAAATGGAAATATTAAAATGCCTAGACAGAGCAGATGCAGTCATTGTAGCCTTTGCTCCTGTCTACTATCATACGCGCATTGTTCTGAGCCATTAAAGTGGGAGCAGAAGTAATGGCTCTGGCTACTTGTTGGTTGTTAGAAAATAACTCAGAAGTACAAGAAATAATGTCAGAATTTTGAGGGAAAAAGTTATAATTACAATTAATCAGTATGATTTTTCAGGGATATAGTGTTCTAACTTTCATCACTTGTTCTTTGATAAGTATTTTGCTCAGTATTTGTAGCTTGTTTGACATCTTCATGTTTAATATTTGCTTATTAATATGGTCAAATTTTGGAAACCATTGTCGACTGTAACTGGTTTAGTGGTGAAGAGACTAAATTTATAGTATGTAATTTTGTATAAAATATACTGTTTTGTAATTTCTATGATTCTGTGTTAAGAAAAAGTACAGTTTTAAATTCCAGATTTTGCACCTATGGATTCTTCCCTTTCTCCTCAGAACATGCTGTCAGTCCTTTGTCCGAGCTCATGGGCCACAAGCGGGCCTTCAGTGATGAGACCAGTCAGATTACTATCATTATGCCTCAACCTATCACCAAGTGCCAAAGTGGCTTGCGGTCACAGTCCTCACTGTGCATCAATGGCAGCCATGTCTATGGTGCTGACTCCCTAGTTTCTGAAAGCTCAGGTACCCAGTCCACCTCTTTGGGGTTGCTACAGAAGTGTGCACCACTCTCCCGTTCTTTGCAAAATCTCACTCGCCGGAGTGAAGATCCCCAAAAGATCTGCACCAGTGAAGGCCAGCACTGGTCTTTGGACAACTCAGCAACAGAGGAAAAAGTACCCATGTTTGGGAAGGCTGACAAGGACCGATCAGAAAGCCGACCTGTGCAGGTGGCCACACCCATGATTTCTACAAAAGAAGAATCAGCTAGCAATAGCACAAAGCATAAGAATAATGTTCCTCATGAGGGGGAAAACGCTGACCATTCGAAGGCTTGCAAGGATCAAGGTTCACCACCAGAGCAGAAATTCAAAGGCTGGTTTGGCTTCAAGGACTCTCAATGCAGGCCAAGGTGAGTGTGTGCTGTCCAGCTTCTTGTTTTCAGATTTCGGTAGAACAAAATCAAACAACATAACGGTAGCCTCTTAGTGACATATACAAAATTTTACAGTGCCTTGAAAAAGTATTTCATACCCCTTGAAAATTTCCACATTTTGTCACGTTACATCCAAAAAATTTAATGTATTTTATTGGGATTTTATGTGATAGTCCAACACTAAGTAGCTCATAATTGTGAAGTGGAAAGAAAATGATACATGTTTTTCAAATTTTTTGCAAATAAAAATCTGAAAAGTGTGGCATGCATTTGTATTCAGCCCCCTGTACTCTTATACCCCTAAATAAAATCCTGTGCAACTTATTGCCTTCAGAAGTCATCTAATTAGTACATAGAGTCCACCTGTGTGTAATTTATTCTCAGTATAAATACAGCTGTTCTGTGAAGGCCTCAGAGGTTTGTCCGAGAACAATAGTGAACAAACAGCATCATGAAGACCAAGGAATACACCAGACGGGTCAGGGAGAAATTTAAAGCAGGGTTAGGTTATAAAAAATATCCCAAGCTTTGAACCTCACACAGAGCAATGTTCAGTCCATCAACTGAAATTGAAAAGAGTATAGCAGAACTGCAAACCTACCAAGACATGGCCGTCCACCTAAACTGACAGGCTGGGCAAGGAAAGCACTAATGAGAGAAGCAACCAAGAAGCCCATGGTTACTCTGGAGGAGCTGCAGAGATCCACAGCTCAGGTGGGAGTATCTGTCCACAGGACAACTATTAGTTGTGTACTCAACAAATCTGGCCTTTATGGAAGAGGGGCAAGAAGAAAGCCATTGCTGAAAGAAAGCCATAAGCAGTTTGCCACAAGCCATGTAAGGGACACAGCAAACATTTGGAAGAATGTGCTCTGGTCAGATGAAACCATGAAAAAGATGAAACTTTTAGGCTTAAATGCAAAACGGTATGTGTGGCAGAAAACTAAAACACTGCACATCACAGTGAATGCACCATCCCCACTGTGAGACATGGTAGTGGCAGCGTCATGCTGTGGGGATGGTTTTCTTCAGCAGGGACAGGGAAGTTTGTCAGTCTTGATGAGAGGATGAGAATGATAAGAAAACCTGTTAGAGGCTGCAAAAGATTTGAGACTGGGGCAGAGGTTCACTTTTGAGCAGGGCAACAACGCTAAACATACAGCCAGAGCTACAATGGAATGGTTTAGATCAAAGTATATTCATGTTTTAGAATGGCCCAGTCAAAGTCCAGACTTAAATCCCATTTAGAATCTGTGGCAAGACTTGAAAATTGCTGTTCACAGACACTCTCCATCCAGTCTGGCTGAGCTTGAGCTATTTTGCAGAATGGGCAAAAATTTCAGTCTCTAGATGTGCAAAGCCGGTTGAGACATACCCCAAAAGACTTGCAGCTGTGATTGCAGTGAAAGGTGGTTCTACTAAGTATTGACTCAGGGGGGCTGAATACAAATGCACGTATCACGCGAGGCCACGGAGTGAAACACGGATCCAGATATGCAGGGATGAAGGGGCTTTAATGTAACAGGCAGCCGGGGTAAACCGGTAAACAAAGACCCCGCCAAGGCAGGAAAAGGGTATGCGACCGCCCTAGCGATCGCACGGGCTGTGCGAGGCAGGAGAGCCTTGTCCTGGGTGGTGGTCAGGGCAAGGGTCCAAAGACGTAAGGCAGTACTCGTAGTCGGGGCCAGAAGAGATGAGTCGATAATCCGGGGATCCGTCCAACGATCAGACACGGGACTGGAGTACAAGTAGGGAGGAGGACAAGAAGTGCCGGGCTCAGCAGGACGGGGAGTTTCAGGTACGGGAGCTGGACTGGGGAAGGAAGATATAACAGGTAAGGTTCGAACACAGGGGACACGGGAGAGGTACGGGAAAACCGGGAGACGAAAGACAAAGAAATGCTCGGCACGGCTGATTAACATTAGCACAATACTTCGCAGTTTGCTGTTTGGAGCAACTCGTCTTTTAAGGTGAGCTTAATTGGTTCCTGAGGTGTTACACCTGTGGTTCCCAGCCCCGTGGGCGTAACAGTATGTTTCTTTATGGTTCTTTTGTAGTTGTTTTTATCTGCTGTTTAGTTCTGACCCCCCCGCCCGAATCCTTTTATTTTGTGGTTTTCCTCAGTGAGTTCAATAAACCTATGTCATCACGAAGCTGCTCTGTGGCTCGCCACCTTCTTTCCACCTGCTCCATGCTGTGCTGTGACACTTATCATGTGATGAAGGGAGCCCCAAGTGGCAATGGTTTGCTGATTGAAGGGGGGTTGGGACATGGAAGATGGGACATAGGTCGTGGGTAGTGTTGTGCTAATTACTGATATTTAGTAATTAATTACAGTTACTTACCAGTTACTTCGAGCAAAAGTAATTCAATTACTGCACATGAAAGTAATTAGTTACTAGGGAAAGTAACTTTGCAATTCTTCAATTGTCTTATTAGTGCACATCTCCATGATGTTGGTTTAAGATCGGACTGTTGTTAAATGATTGCATTCCATTTAGTATTGTTAACAATATTAAAATTATTACATATGGTAATGTGTGTTTCAACAAGATAATTTTTGTTTGCTTTAGTCAGTTCAGCATAAGTATTAGGCCCATTGTTACTTGTTCTGTCGTGTCAATGTGTAAAATATAAAACATATAACTTTGAATCAGATAAACTGTTTGTCTGGTATGCAGTTTTGATCAGTATGCCTACATGTGGAGTAAACAGAACAAATCTATCCTATAGTGTATACGTATATATAATATAACCCTATAGTAGGTTATATAGCTTAACTGGGAAAAATAACACTAGGCTAAATGCTGCATAGTGATCTCATTTACATCATGTTGCTGTTGAAATACATGTGCAGACATTGGGGAATGTCACTCAGTATTTGGTAGCAATGTCTCCGCTACATTGTACCAGTGAACAAGTGAATCAAAATATTGATGCTTTGTTGATGTAGCTTAAAGCATCACAGGGACATCGTGTCTATACATGTGTGCTGTCTGAATAGTTATATTATTTTAGTTTTGCTGCTGTGAAAGTGTGAGACAATACAACTGTCAAATTTTATCACTGTACCTAATATCGCCCATTCAATGTGCCACCATAAGCTTGGATGACAATAGATCATAAACAGGAAATTAGGGGAATAGGCTGCATTTGTCCATTAATATTTCTCATGCAAGACTAAAGTAACGAGTTGTGAGCCGATTTAAATTTCAGTGCTTTCAACTGCGTTATTGAATTTGAAAAGGTAGTTACATTACTCACCAAAAGTAGTGGAATTACAGCAACACTTTGTAATGTGTCAAACTGTTTGTGAGGAGGTGGTCTTCATATGTCTGCATTACACTCTAAAAATGACTTGCTGATCAGTGCTGACAGACTCAACTCCAGGCCGGATGGAAGCCTAGCGCACTAAATTCACTTTCACTCGGAACCAACATGTTTCTCTTTTATCCTTGTGAAAGGTACTGTGGCCCAGAGGGATTTAGCACATGGTTCATCTTAGACCCCAGAGAATAACTTTCCCCAGACTTTTGTAGGAGTTTTGGTCCCTGTGATGTTCATGTCTTCTAGCCACTAACCACATTGTATAACATTCCACAATGATTTGATATAATATCTATTGCTGTTGTATTCTGATTGTGATGTCCTTCATAATGTCTGCAGCTCTGCTTATATCGTTACTGAAGTCCTTTGATGGAGAAAGTGATGTGGGTTTTATGCTTGAAAACTGCAGTAGTAGTAGTAGTAGTTATGGTTGTTTGCAGTCATGTGTTACTCTTACTGTCCAAGTAATTATGCATTTATAAAATATATTTTAATACATACAGTTAGTGAACTTTTGTTGTCGTCTTTATTTGTTTTAATAATACTATATAAATAGGACCTGTAGCAATGAACTGCTCTGCTTAAAAATTAATCACGCTTAAAAAAGTTGTCTTGGGCCTTAGGAACATTAAACATGTACGTGTGGATTAGGCATGTGTTATATTGTTGTTCTTTTCGGATTGCTAAAATTTTGCTAGGTATAGCTGAAGTATGGCAAAATTCACAACTTCTATTATTCTTTTTCTTGCACCGTATATGTGTTTTCTGAAGTCTGCATGCTTTCTAGAAGAGATCCATACTGTCTGAGAAGCAGCCATTAGCCACACTCAGGCAAACGTTTCGTTCATGCATTTTTAATGCAGCGTGTCTAAATTTATCTGTGCTTCTGTGGCAGCAAGTAAATTCCATCTAACAGCTGGAGGCAATGCCAGAATCGTGTGTAATGATCCCTGAAGTTGGGGTTGTCTTTTTTGGTTATTGTTGGGTCTACTAAGTCAGCACTAATGAGCTAATCATGTAAAAGATAAGAATTTTAAAAGCCGACTTCAGAAGAGCATTAAATATATATGATAAAACAGAGCACCTTCATTAAAAATGTGAGAAAAAATGAATAGACAATATTTTATGAGAAATACGATCATGCTAATTTATATCATTTAGCAATGTGCAGTGAAATTCATACTCACAGGGCCGAGGTGAAAACAGTACCATCTGAGGCAATGCTGTCCCCCATCTAAACGTTTATAATAATAATTATAATAATAATTGCCGATGATTAAATTATACACATAGCTGAATATGTTGCTGCACACTGCTGAGAACCATATCATATAAATTAACGGAGAGCATACATTTCTTACCAAGCTAACGTTATTTCTCAACAGACCACTTGCCGAATCTCTAAATATAATCAAATATTAAACATACACTAAACTAATGATATTTTTACTGTATTTTTTACAATACAGTTAGAGTAGATTTGGTTTGAGAGGAACAAACATGTTTAAAAAGCCAGCTGTACGAACAAATACTAAACTTTATTGTGTCTCATCAAGAGGAGTCCAGTTATGGAACAACAGTAGTGACGACGTGAAAAAATGTCAAAAC